>KN485801.1:33604-64693 GCA_000787095.1 Periophthalmodon schlosseri
AGAGGGGGGGGGGGGGGCAGAGGGGGGCTACCAGGGTCCCCCCCATAGACCAGGACCTAACACGGGGTCTGATGGCTCTGGACAGCTCTGGACTGGATGGACCCAAATGGACTCAAATTGAGAGTGAGGAGACGATCGGATTTGACAGGCAGAGTAGGGAGTTCATTTTGTTTATATAAGGAGTAAGGGAAGTTTGACTGAAATGATTGTTCTGGGAAATGCAGTTTTTTTACATGGAAAATACAGCTGAATGAATACTAGTTTCTTTGACAAGGTTTTTAATCTTGTGCAATCTAAGTGAATATATGATTTAAATAGATTGAATTGAGTGAATGGCTGATGGACTCCACTGAAGTAGAGAATCCTGCCATGCCTGTAAATGTAATGTTAATCTCAGTTGTTGATTCATTTCTATGTATTTTATTATGATTTTATTATTATTATTATTATTATTATTATTATTATTATATATATTTGTAGGTGTGATCAACCTGATTCACTTTTTATTTTTTCATCTTATATGAAGAATATACGCATTAGACTTATAAAGCTTTTGTTATTATTGTTATTATTATTACATGTATTTAATTTTTTCTTATTGCAGTTGAGTGATGTCATGCTTATTTATTTCACATACATATTTCAGATATGGTGAAGTCACAATCATAAAGTTGTATAATATCGTTATGGGTATCTATTTCACACTGATAAGGTTAAGGTGTGCACTTTATTGGAGTTCAGTGCATTCCGGTACTTTTTCAGACTCAATCTAAATGGTAGTCCATTTAATTAAGTTGCATTTCAGAGTGTAACCTTTTAAAAGCTGCCATCTGTAATTAGATTGGTTGACCTGCTCCTGTTATATTCTCACTTATCACCACTAGATGGTATCTATGTTACTGCAGTCTGATACTGTTTTTGGGTTGGACATGCAGACTCTGAACAGAAAGGCCCCATGCTAAACCCAGGAGCTTGTGAATCGAAGATGTTTTAATGTACACTTGAAACCAGACGTTTACATACACTATATAAAAAAAACACATACGCTTTTTTTCTCACTGTCTGACATGAAATCAGACTAAACTTTTCCTGTTTTAGGTCAAATAGGATTACCAAAATTATTTCTTTTTTGAGACATTTTTTTATTACTTTTTTCAAAGTCAGAAGTTTACATACATTTCATTAGTATTTGGTACCATTGCCTTTAAACTGCGTGACTTGGGTCGAACGTTTTGAATATCCTTCCACGAGCTTCTCACAATAGTTGGCAGGAATTTTGGCCCATTCCTCTTGACAGAAGTTCCTCCTGTAACCGAGCCAAGTTTGTAGGCCGCCTTGCTCGCACATGCCTTTTCAAGTCTGTCCATAAATTTACAATAGGCTTCAAATACATCCACAGGTGTGTCTCTAATTAACTCAAATGTTGTCAATAAACCAATCAGAAGCCTCCAAAGACATGACATCATCATCTGGGTTTTCCCAAATTGTTTGAATGCATAATAATCTTACTGTCTGGAAGCTTCTGAAATAATGAAAAATTGTCTTTAAAAAATCATTTGAGTTAATTAGAGACACACCTGTGGATGTATTTGAAGCCTATTGTAAATTTATGGACAGACTTGAAAAGGCATGTGCGAGCAAGGCGGCCTACAAACTTGGCTCGGTTACAGGAAGAACTTCTGTCAGGAGGAATGGGCCAAAATTCCTGCCAACTATTGTGAGAAGCTTGTGGAAGGACATCCAAAACGTTTGACCCAAGTCATACAGTTTAAAGGCAATGGTACCAAATACTAATGAAATGTATGCAAACTTCTGACTTTGAAAAAATAATAAAAAATTGCCTCAAAAAATCTCTTCTCTCATTATTCTGCCATTTAGCAAATAGAAATAATTTTGGTAATCCTAATTGGCCTAAAACGGGAAATGTTTAGTCTGATTTCGTGTCAGACAGTGAGAAAAAAAAGTGCATGTGTCTTTTTATATAGTCTACGTAAACTTCTCGTTTCAACTGTATCTATATAAGTGTCGTAAAACTGCAGTGTTTTTAGTAACTGCGTTTGCAACATCACTGCTCCTATGGGCTTCACTAAAACTAAAGACTAGTATTTTACAATGGAGCATGAATGAATAGCAAAAAGTCACCTTGTTTGCACCAAGTAAGCAGTATAATAGGTAGATCATAGATGGATAATTTGGCATAACTTTCTGAATTGCATCATTTCAAACTTTTGCCAACAAGACCTGAATTAATATAACGTCCCAACTCCAGAGTTATATCAAGAATCCCACATTCAACACATCACTTCAACCATCAGCGTCTCTTACTTGCATCATCCACCGTCAGACCTCCCAGGGAGAGCCCCGACTTCCATAAACGTATTTGAAAGCGACACTGCCTAATAGTTGAAAAAATATTTGCTTAGCAGCCAAGTTGTGACAGCGCGCCTGGGGCAAAGGCACAGGGGTGAGGGTGGCGGATAGGCGGAGGTGAGTTTGAGTGCTTTTTCTGTTCCATTATTACTTCCCCCTTCTCTTGTTCCCCGAGCTTTCAGACCTGCGTTCTCTCACTGAGCTGATGTGGGCTGAAATCCGTCTTTCCCACCGGCCCTGAACGCCTCGCGCAAGGACAAAAGCAAGCAGCTGTGTCCTTAACCCAAGCCACCCCCGCTGCCCCCAAAGTTCAGCACTAGAAATCAGCGATGGTTCATGTTAACGTCTCATTTGAGAAAGAATGTACGATATGTTTTTACTATTGAAAAGCTCAAATTAAAGGTGAGCTAAGTAACTTTTTTTGGCGGAGGATCTGCCACCTGCTCGTCTGCATGATGTTATTGCTTTGCCTGGAATGTTCCACGGTATGGCATTAAACTTATCCATCCTGCATTTAGTCATAAACATCTGCTAAATGTATCGCTAAAAAACACATGCTTTCTTACTACGAGTGGGGTCGCCTCATCACAGATCTGACCTGTAAATTGGCCTGATGGCACCACCTGCTTGTGTTCATGGAGACAGATAAGATTAATGCCACACTTTGAAGCATTCCAGGCACAGAAAGAACATCTCCACGGAGCAAAGCCAGTGGCATATCTTCCACGAGTAAAGTTACATATAGTGCACCCTCGAAGCAAATTTGTCCTGCTGCATTTGACCCGGTCTGTAGCAACCCGCCTGGAGATGTAAAGGTGATGTATTGGCTTGGTTTATGGTTAATAACTAATTGCAGGGTCTATCCATGAAACAAAAGCTCGCACAAAGTTGAAATTATTTATACCTTCACTCTAAAATGTAGTATTAACAAAATGCATAAGGCCAGGATATTAATCTCTAACAAGTCCACCATTTTTCTCAGCGCAAAAAAGTTAGGTTTTCCACAATTTACATCAAGGAACCACTCACCCATTCACACGCACATTCGCACACCAGCGTACGCAGACACTGGGGGCGAGGTGGGTTAAGTGCCCGAGGATACAAGGATAGTAATTGAATAGAGTAATAATTGAAATCCCGATTATACATGTGATTAATTGCACAGCCTTATATGTCTTTAAAGTTAAAAAAGTTGCCGCAGAAACCGTAGAAGTTCAACATTTGTGATTTTTTTTGTACTTAAAATACTTCCAGGGAGTAATATTGGTCCTGCTTTCCTTAGTTACCTGTATGAGAATCCTGCCTCGCTAATTTGTGTTTTCAAAAAGCTTTTATGAACCTGTCCACAAAGAAAGTAAAAACCCAATGTGTTAAAAGTTTAATTGTAGCATATCACCAAAAGGAGAACGCCGTGTTGATTGAATTAAATTGGGTCATTGAGCAAATTATTACTTGTGAAATGAATAGAGCAGGGCTAAATGCAACTCACAGACAAGCTGTTATTAATACAGCCCGAGCAGAAGTTTGTGTCGTGGCGCTTTTGGAGATATTTTTGTTTTGTCGACATTTGCAAAGGTAATTTCAGGTTGGACGGTTCTAGCATTAATCAGCTCCTTGTTCTTTTAGAAAATAAAGAAATAAAATAGAAAGCAGATGCTACACAGTCTCATCTCGGTTATATGCAGCTAACAGCAAACTGTGATTTATCGTCCAGTGAAAATAAAAACTGCATTTGGGCGCAAACAACTACAGCTGTTGCAAACTAGTGAAAATTCTCATGACCTATTAGGAATTCCCAATTATTTCCCATGATATAAAATATACACTGTATGATCCCGTATATATTTTGCTAATAGACTTTGGAGGTGAACGGGAAGGTGTTAAAGCAGATCTATTCTGCAAAATCGATTTTTCAGTTGTTTCCCTTCAACATTTACTCACCCGAAGTTGTTTTTGGAGTGATTCGTGCATTTAATCGCTTATTGTCAAGACACCTTATTGTCGATCAGTCCCCATTTTCACCGTCACTGATATACGCCCACTGCTCTGTACTTGCTTCGTTCTTCAATTTTATTTTCTTTATCGGTGATACGTGCAGGATTCTGCGGCATCACTTTGTCATTTTTATTCAAATGAAAAAAAAATCCGCTGCTCACTATTTATTGCTGTATTTCAGTTTCTTTTCTCTAAAAGTGTAATCTCAAAATGTGCTAAAACAAAGGAATTATAGCCGTATTTTTAGTATAACAAACTAAGTGACTCTTACCACTTTAAAAACAAACAGTGCAGCTAAAACTGAGTTCCATAGATTGTTGTCTAATTTGTCTAATTACATTTTTACACTTCACGTGGAAAGGCTTTCTCTTTGACAACATGATATTTGTCAAGTTATCGTCACTGTCTGGCCGATAGTTTTATCTAAATTACAGACAAAACTTGAGTAAAATCCTTCGAGAATGGTGTAGCATTGAAATAATTGGCTAAATATATTTATATCAATCTTGCATTCGGCCCCTGGAACACAGCACTCGCTCAGGTAAATGACAGAATACATTCATTAGTAATTATTTATTAATATTACTCTAAATTGCCGTGTGCTTCAGAAATGTTATTAGTTGACATTTAATTAATTCCTTTTATTTACCCCCTGTTATTTACCCCCCTCCCTGTGTAGGTATCAGCTTGTCACCTGTAGCACGTAGCCCCTTAGCCACCATTCACATCTACGCTGGTCACAAGCTAACCACCCGATAACACGACACGGTTGACGGGAGGGAGGAAGTGTGTTTTAACTCGACAATAGCCCTCTCTCAAACAGTCGACCTGCACCGTTGACCTTTGACCTTTGGGCCCCGCGTGAGCGTAGGGAGCGAGTGAGTCGGAGGCTGCGGGGCATGTGGAAGTCATTTAACAGGAGTTCAAACGCGGAGGGAGGGCGCGCAGGGTGGACGGGCTGCGTCCAGTTTTTGTTCCCTGTTTGACTCCTTGACTCCTCAGTTGTAAGCCCCGCCCACTGAGGAGAGAGGGCCACAGAGGAGAGAGGCAGGGTGTTTCCAATTGGCTATCTCTTGTCAGTAACTGTGATTGACAGCCGAGGGATTAAGGAGGAAAGTGAGCAGACACTGGGCGCAGCCGTAGAGATGATGTAGGAAGTGGCTTAGGACCAAAGGACTAGACAGGACTAGACAAAAGTATATTAACTATTCAGAAAATGCAGCCAGTCTGCCAGTCTGGACCTTGCCTAAAGGCCTGTCCAGAGTGCCATACTTTTTGCTTTATTTATTGTCCTTCTGTCTTATAGGAATCGCCACGGTAACCTGAATAGCGATAAGCATAACACAGTGAATTTAGACGCGAATCGACCATCAAGCCAAAAGTTGGTAGTTCAAACTCTCCGGCTTCATCTAAGGATCAGGGTCATTTTTTTTCTGGTGGTAATTGTCTGCAATGAGATATTATTGCTTTGCTAGAAATGTTCCACAGTAAGGCTTTACTTTTTTCACTTTTACAGGTTTTCAGTCATTCACTTTGATTTGTTGTTATGCTAAAATATGTATTTTCCCACCTGCTTGTCTCCATGGAGATAGATATGTTTAAATGCTTCAAGCTATTCAGTTACATGTTCATTCTGACCAGCAGGTGGCAGACTTTCCACCAAAAAAGTTACATAGTACTTCTTTAATTTTCACTAGTTGATACGGTCATTTTAGTTACGCTTTTTTTATAATATTTTGGCAATACTGTGTGGTGTTTTGGCGTGTATTTTGGCAATTTTTGTGGTATAAAAGGTGAAGCTAACGACCTTGGCCATGTATCGTCAATCGCCAATTAAAATAAAGCTGTTTGCATATAATTTCAGTGTAAACTTTTTTTTTGTTTGTTTTAATTCACAAATATTCCCAAACCTCTAACTTTAAAATGTATCCAAGTGTTCCCAAATTTAGTCACTTCCAACCAGTATCACAAATCAGATCGTAAAAAGTAGCTTCCATTTCCATCTTGCCCTGAATAAAACTATTTTCCTGTTAAATCTCAGTAGGCTTCTCTCTCTTGGGTCTGCCCCCCGCGGCCCGCGACATATGCCTCCCAAACTCTGTACCTGTGGAGACGATATGAGTCACTCTACACACCACGCCAACGAGCCACTGCCACAGGACGAGAAGGGAGTAGAAAGCAAACACAAGGGATGCTGGGAAATTTAAACTGCAAAGTGAAGGGTAGAAGGATGGAAGTTTTTTGGCCTATTTTAAGTGCGTTGTTGATATAGTAACTAGTGTGATATTGTTGTAGTTGAGATACGAGGATTCCATTGATTAAAAATACACAAGGTGGTTGATGTTGTAGATAGGCCTTAAAGTTGAAAGTTCAATCTCTTCCTTATCGACACAAATTAATTAAAGAGCCCATATTATGCAATTTTCTGATCTACGTTATAATGTTGTTGCCTCATCACAAACATACCCAGAGTTGTGTTTTGTTTCATTCACACGTTTAACACACAAACCCTGCATATTTAGGCTGAGTTGTTCACTCAAACAGAAAACGCTCTGTTCCACCTTGTGATGTCATGTGGTAATACAGGAAGTGCTCATTGTGTTTTTAAACTTCATATATCTTCACTAGAGTTATTTGGATGATTTCAACCCGGGAATTGCCAATCTCTACTGAACAAAACGTAAAAGGAGCTGTCAACTTGAAACCTACCACTACATGACATCACAAGGTGGAACAGAGCATTTTGAGCTTTGGAGATTTAGAACAAGGTGGACAGAGCATTTTGAGCTTTGGAGATTTAGACAGACTAATAATAAAGGGTTACTCAGACATGTGTGAATGAAACAAAACACAACTTCAGGTATGTTTTTGAGGAGGTAACAACGTTCTAATGTTCTTGGACCTTTAAGATGAAATTAAGTTTTCACAATAGCTTCAAAAAACGGTCACACTATTCATTCACAAAGACATGTGTTTTTTTGTTTTGTCTTTTTTTTTGTCAGTTGAAAAGCCGCAAGATTAAACAGCAACTCTGTGGGCCGAAAATCCCTGAAAAATAATAATGAGGTTCAATATTTGTGTTTTTTTCAGTGAATCTTCCATAGAGTTATACAGGCCCCTGCTCTCCATCTGAAATGACGTCATATTCAAGCATGTTATGAACTCAAGCTATTTATTTTTAAATAATAATCCTAACTTTATTTATAATTTTACAGTGAACAATATGACTACAACTGTCCAGTAGCAATATATAACCAATAATTAATAATAAGCTCATATTATGCAGCAATGCCGTGTAACTTGCTTTTGTCTTTTGTCAATGAATAATCAAATTTTACGTAATTATTATTATTTTTTTTTTTCATTTTATCTATTTTACTTGACTTTATTTTAAATACATTAAATGATAAAATGGTCACATTTTTATATAGCGCTTTTCCACCTTCAAGACACTCAAAGCGCTTTACACCAAGGAACCACTCACACACCAGTGCACGCAGACACTGGGGGCGAGGTGGGTGAAGTGTCTTGCCCAAGGACACAACGTCGGCAGTCGTCTGGTGGGGGCTGGAATCTGGATCTGAGAGTGGGATTCGAACGGCCAACCCTCAGATCGGTGGACACTCTACCCACTGACTACTGCTGTCGCCCATTACTCTGCCTTTACTCTACCTTCCAGTCCAAATAGCAGCGCTGGAGACCCCTTCGCCAGAGCTTCTCAATAAACAGGAGTCAATATGATTAGTGCGGCCGGAGCTATGAGGAAGGCAGAGGCTACACAGGAACACAGCCCCAGTGACAAACGACAAACCTATCTTTCATAATTCATATCGTCCGGCTGACAAATAGACCGAGCCGCTTTCAGGGGGGCACCTCTCTCTCCCCTTACCATGACAACTCGTACGTTTTAATGAGCTTGTGGTTCCCGGGGCAAATTAAATTTCCTCTCATAACACCGGTCATAAATTTGAGCGCGTGGGTCGTGATTTAAAGCCAAGGAGGTGGAGAGCGAAAGGGGAGGTTGGTGTTGTCACTAAAGCGCGCAGCTAGGGGTTTATGGAATTTGCACCTTCAAAACGGTTTCCGTAGAAGATGAAGACAAGTGCGAGGAGTGGCTACGGTGGACTACACATAATAAGGTTGCATCGCGTCATATTGTAAAAAATGTGTGTAAAATCAATAGGTTGCGTTCGTGTTCCAAATTTCGATGGCCGTAATTTCAGATGGAGGTCAGGGGTTTAAATAACTCTATGGGTGAGTGGCTGTTTTTGAAAGAAATCTCCAAACTTATGCTCCACAAATGTTGAACCTTATAATTATTTGTAAAGAATTGGCTCCACAAATGTGTCGTATTAATGTCATGGCGTAAAGTTCTTTCAGCTGACAAAAATATTGAAAGTTGAGTAATGGCGCCACAACTACACTCAGGCTATAGTGGAAACATATTACCTTAGTTAAAGCTACCATCTGTAATTTTATTTGATTTTTTTGTTACCAGCAGATGGCAGATGTGGCAGCCCCTTTCCCTCCCCTCAGATAGCATCTAGTGGTGGTATGCGATAATACAACAGTTCGGGTCAGGCAGTCTAATTACAGATGGTAGATTTAATTTGTACTGACGGAGAAGACACTGAACCTTTTGCCCGTTTTGATTCTTGTGGATAGGCCCGGTAATTACAGAGATATTAACCATAGCAAAAGAAAAATTCAATTCCGTCACTGGATAAAAGTTTTAGAGTGAAGACGTTTCGCCGCTCATCCGATTCTTCAGTTCTGGTCAGATCACTGCTGGACACTGCCTTATATCTGTCCGAAGCGAGGAGCTAACTACACTGAAACTCACACACCTGTTTGTTTACAGTTTGTGTTTGTTAGCTAGGTCTATTGAGCTACATTAAGTAAGCCTGTCACGACAATCACTATATCGACTTATCATTCACTATATGAAAGCTGGAACAATATTTTCTTGGGGTCAGTATTTATCATGTGATATCATTTTCTTTGCACTACTGAGAATTTTTTTGTTATTTTTTTGGCTATACGATAAGATTTAAGCCGTAAAAGGTTGCGTTAATAACTTCTATGACTCATTACAGTTGCAAACCAAGTACTAAAGTGTTTCATTCTGCTGTTCATTTATTGCAGCTCATAATTTTTTAACAATATTGTAGATTTAGAATAGTTTTTGTGGTTTAAATCTGCTCTCAGGTTATTGATAATATTTAAATTAGTTTAAATATTACCGTTTATCGTCTATATTTACTTCAGGAAATGTGAGCAGCGAAACGTCTTCACTCTCTAAAACCTTTGTCCAGCTGACAGAATAGAATTTTTCTTTTGCCATGGCTCATACCTGGACGACTGAGGGATTACACAGAGAAATTAACCATAAACCAGGTCAATAAATCCGCAATGTGACAGTTACACAGCAGATTCTACCGTAGTATTTTCACCTGTTCTCCAGCTTAATTTTAGACACGGGAACGAATCCTGTTGAGTTTATCAGTGGCTTCAAGCAAAGAAAATATAGGGGAAAAAAACAACACTTTATCAGATGTGCAAATATTAAACCTTTTTTCCACAAATGGCCAGTATATGAAACATTTGGCTTGTCCTGTCATCTGAAAACTATCTCGCCTGAGCAGTAACTTGATCATTTCTGACACTGTTGTACTGAACAAAATAATAATTAGAAGACTTTGAACTGTGTGTCAGTTTTGTTTCGTGTGGATAAACCCAGTAATTATATTGACAATAGACCAAAACAGTCAGTTGTTGTTTCCACATTTTGGGACGATGTCATACTCTGAGTTTGGAACTGAATACATTACAGTTGTGTAGTTGTCGTTCCAATTTAGCCGCATGACAAATTTAGCCATAAACTCACAGATATGTTTTACAGTTAAAGCTTGGAAGGCCATCTGCTTGTCTCCATGGAGATGCTATTGATTTGCCTAGAAAGTTCCAAAGTAAGGCATTAAACGTACTATCTCTCATACTGAATTGTAGGTGCTTTGGTCGCTCAAAAAACACCTCTCCGTAGATCTGACCTGTAACTTGGCCAGGTGACAAGTTTAATGCCATATTGTGGAACATTGTAGGCAGACCCTCCACCAGAAAAGTTACATAGTGTTCAGTGTCAGGTTGGCGGTTCGAATCCCGCTCTCGACGTAAACATCATTGGCTGAGGGGTCAAATCCACTGACCCACGGGTTGGCGGTGCGATTCCAGCTCCCACGAATGAATGCTGTCGTTGTGTCCTTGGGCAAGACACTTAACCCGCCTCGCTCCCCAGTGTCTGCGCGCACTGGTGTATGAATGTGCGTGTGAATGGGTGAGTGGTTCCTTGATGTAAAGCGCTTTGAGTTCCTTGAAGGTGGAAAAGCGATATATAAAAATGTGACCGTTTAAGGACAGGTTAAGCCGTTAAATGTTGTCATGTCACTGTCAATTCAGTGTAATAACATAAAAACACATGTGACTATAGCACGATAGGTATGCAACATGACCCAAGAGATTTCAATATTCGTTTTAATGACCTATGCTATTCTGTTATGTGGAGTTAACCTCTCCACAACCCTTCTCATGTTTTCTGCTTTGCTGTTGTCTCGTTGAAAACCTGTGCGACGACCCTGATACTAGATGCAAATCCTCGTTGAATACACCTTATATTTTATTTACTTTCATTCCCATTGTGGGTTTCACATTTCTCACATTTTGTGCTAAAGAAATCCCCTTGGTGAGACAATATTCAGGAGTAGGTATCGGCGGCGTCTAAGGGATCAGGACAAGCAAGCAGCCGTTGTCATATCAGATCTCGAGGCGGAGGTAAACAACGATTTTTTTTAGCGTTCCCCGTGGATTTCCGACCCGGGCTTTTGGTGGCCTTCTCCGGGATTTGTCGGAAAGCTGGTCCATTATCCCAGCTGTGTGAGTGACGCGGAAAGGTGAATCCAGCTCGCCGTTTCCAAAGCTACGGAAGAGCCAGGCGCTTTGCTGTAAGGGTCCCTCCATATCTTTTAAGAGGGGAATCAAATGTCTAATGCTATAAGTGGACATTGGTGAAGTGGCTGTGTTCAAATCGTAGTGTTGCTTCTTCAGTATATTTTATTAATTGCAATGGTTAGTTTAAAATTGAGCTGGTGGACAGGTCTGACTTCTCTGGTGAAATTTGCAGTTTGTCAGATGGCAGATTTTTGGACCTGGTTCATGGTTAATATCTGTGTAATTACTGGGCCTAGCCACATGAAAAAAACAAAATAAATGCCATTGTCCCAAGGTCTTATCTGTCAGCAAAATCAAACTAAAGTGAAATTTAAAAAGTCAGAAAGTGGTGCCATTATTCAACCCGAAAGATGTGATGTGATTTTCAGTTGAAAGGACTTTAAGCCGTTAGATTAATACGGCAAGTTTGTGCAACCAATCTCTAGAGTTAAACAGGCTCTTGCCCTCCATATAACATTATGACAACCAAATTATAGAACGTCAATGCAACCTACTCGCTCCATAAAGGTCCTACATTACACAACATGGACTCTTGTGAGCTTGAAGCCATGTTCTGATGTCGTTACCTCATTAAAACATACCTGGAGTTGTGTTTTGTTTCATTCACACATGTTTGAGTAACCCTTTTTATTAGTCTCTCTGCATCTCCAAAGCTCAAAATGCTCTGTTCCACCTTATGATGTCATGAAGTGGTATTTTTCAACTTAACAGCTACCTTTTACCTTTAGTTTAGTAGAGATTGGAAATCCTAGGGCTGAAATGATCCAAACGATTCTCGTGAAGGTGTATGGAGTTTAAAAACACAATGGAGCACTTCCTGTATTACCACATGATATCACGAGGTGGAACAGAGTGTTTTCAGTTTGAGAGAAGAACTCAGCCTAAATATTTGTGTGTTAAACGTGTGAATGAAACAATACGGAACTGATTTATAACAGATCAGAAAATAGCGTAGTATGGGCCCTTTAAACTTGGTGGTGGTAAGCTGCATAGGCAAGATGGGTCCTGAAGTGTCTTGCTTTAGGACACAACACCATATGCGTAGTTTTTAGTTAGAATTGAATCACCCACCTTTTAACGATCACTCTAGCACTAGCATACAGCTGGTGCGTTCACACGTATCTTGGTTTGGCCCTGGTTTGAGCCCAGTTTAGTTCTGATATAGACTTTATTTGGTCCTAATCTAGTCCTGGTTTAGTCCTGGTCTAGTTCAGGTTCAGTTCCATATTTAGCCGGAGATTAATCACAATTTTTATGTGATGTGTGTGTGACAGGATGACATGAACTTGTTTGTACAAACTCAGCATGTGCAGTCAGCCGTACACAAGATTTAAGTTGGTTTTCTCTATTTAAATGTAAAAACAAACATATTAATGATCACAGCCTGCCTACCTCACAAGTCCTGTGTCTTTATCTGAAGGTGACATTTCACAGTCGTCTCCTTCATTATCTCCACACTCCGAGCAGAAACACATTAAAAAGTTTCTTACATTCATCGCCATCATTTAAAGTTGACTTTTTTATTACTTGGAGGAAATTTTTTCTATTAAAATCTGAATCCATTCCACTTCCTTTTAGGTCTGTAAAATGAGCCCACATATGATATTTTAGTTTCAGTTTTTGTTATTGATTCATTTTAATTGTCAGTGATGGAACGTAACGAGGTAAAGTAGATAGTCTAGATTTTACTACTTTTACTTCACTAGATTTGAGAGTAGATATCTGTACTTTCTATTCCACTACATTTTTTAACTGGACTGAAAAGTAAAAGTATTTTTTTATTGACCTGCTGAAAAGGCCGAGGGTTTATTTTCAACATGTTCATAATTTGAGCAAAAAAAATTATGCAAAAATAAAAACAGCTACAACATTTAGTTGTTTCTGTCAAAAAAATTCAGCACAAATTTGCATCAAAATCACCACAGTTGAAACTTTATTACACCTCAAAATCTGCGCAAAACACTTTTACTTTTTACTCTTCAAGTACATTTTTAAACAGGTACTTTAATACTTTTTTCAGGTGATACTTTTACTTTTACTTGAGTATTTTTTTTGCTCCAGTATCTGTACGTTTACTTAAGTGACAAAATTGAATACTTCTTCCACCACTGCTCATTGTACAGTACTTATATTAAATTATTTCTTGTACTCTTTGTGCCAGTCCCAAGCCTGTACAGATGCCAAACGAACTGGAATCTGAAGCGTGGTTGTATTTCAAGAGAGGTGGGTTAAGTAGGCAAAAATCTGTGTATTTCATGATAAACTTCTCCATGAATCTCCTATAGTGCTGTGTAGTGGAGTAACAGCTGATAAATGGCTCAATACAGCACCATGGTCGTGTATGTGGGGAGTGCAGCTGGACAGCCCATAGCTTCAGACAGACCAAATTTAGTCTGGCCCAGCGGTCGTTGGTAATTGAATGATTCTCAGCGCTCCTAACTCGGTTATGACGCTTTCCCGCTCAATTTAACCAGGGCGCGCTCATCAATACTGCCCTGTTGGCCCCTCCGACAGCAGCGAATGTGCATCGCGCCTCTGTGGCCTGCTCCTCTGTCCAGACCTGTGTTTGGGAGAGTTTCAAAATAGAACATCCTGTGAAGTGATGGCGCTGGTTTTGTGTAATCCTGAAAAGCGGAATATCCAACTTTTTTCTAGTAAATTCTTCTTCTTCTTCTTTGTTTTTGTTGCTGTTTTTTGTTTTTTTTTTATTTGCAAACATTGGTATTTACAACATGAAGTGCATATTTACAAGTGAGAAAGGAACATTAAGGTGATATACAAAAGTGAGGGAAATATGGGATGCAAGACAGAGGTTTGTAGTTAGGTATTCGTTAAAGTAAAGGGGGAGACGCAACTGTAGAGGTCATAAAGATGATGGTGATGGAAAAAACAAAAATTGAAGTAGGTATTCGTCAAAGTAAAGGGGGAGACGCAACTGTAGAGGTCATAAAGATGATGGTGATGGAAAAAACAAAAAGAAAAGACAAAAAAACAAAAAAAAACTTCATAATAAAGACATACATATATACACACACACACACACACACACACACACAATGTTCTAGTAAATTCTGGTTTCCACAAAGGAAGTATATGGTAAACGTAGACTGCTACACATTAGGCTTGTCTTGATAATTATATCAACTATATATATCGACTTATCGTTCATTATTTTAGATGGAACAATGAATTTTGGGGGTCTATATTTATCGTGGGGACTTTTTTCTGTTCTAGTGGGAAAGGTTTTGTTATTTTTCTGTTCTACGGTTGGATTTGAGCCGTGGAGGGTTGAATACATAACTTCTGTGACTCATTCCAGATACAAAATAACTACTAAAGTGTTTCATTCTGCTACTTATCTATTGTAGCTTGTGTTTTTTAACCATATTATAAATTTAGAATAGTTTTGAGGATAAGCATTGTTGTGTCAGTGGCATAAATTTGTTTCAGTATTCAGCATTTCAGTATATTTTATATTTTATTCTGATTTTTTATGCCACTATGAAGAGTGTTCTGGAGTTTTGAACTGGAAGTCAATGAACCTGTTTCTATTGTTAAGCTATTTTAAATCAATATTGTAATTCAGAATCAACAAAATGTAAAGTAAGGATCCAAGTATGATATAGTTTAATACAAAGTTCTCAAAAGAAACGCATAATATGTCTCCTTTAAAGGTTCTTTTCCTTGTTTCTCTGCAGTTCCTCGAGGCGTGATCCAAAATGGCGCCCGTGTGAGAAGCCAAGCGCTGTTTCCAGTGATCAGACCTCTGCCCGTCAGCCCGGTGGGCAGCAGGACCTCGGCCATCAGGTGGGTCCAACATCCCCCAGGAGACCAGAGCATATACAGGAGTTTTATAGACACATTTATGGAGATGGAGACCACAGCTGTGAAGACATCCCAGAAACCACTGTGGATGTGACTGGCCTGTAGGGCTGAACGATTTGGGAAAAATGTCTATTTGTGATTTTTCTGACTAACTTTGCGATTAGATTTGCGATGTATGTTTTAATGATAGGATTCAGTTCAAAGTTTGTATTTTTAACTCGTCGAGAAGAATTGACAAAAAGACTGAAATATGAACTGGCAAACCAATACAAGAATAACATTTCAGATCATTCTTGTACAGACCTAAACTACAGGGTTAGCAGTTTTTATGCAGAATAAGACATTTTGTTGGAAACATTTTGAGGAAATTATAGTACTTCAAAAATTGCGTCCATTCAAATTTCGATTCCGTTGCGGTTAATCTTGCAGCCCTACTGGCCTGCTCTGCTTTGCCGTAGTATTAGACTGCTGTTTGACCTGCACTGTGGTTCTGGTTCTGGTTAATCTGTAAACTCCAGCTGGATATCTCACCGATGAAAACATGTTACATGAGGCCAGTATTGTTAGAAAAAAAAAAGAACCAAAACAAACCCAGACATTCTTCCACTTGCTCCAACATCTCCTGCTGATAGTGTAATTATATCTTTATAGTGTTCATAAGACGTCACCCAGGTGTGTTTACATAACCTCGTCAAACACAGACATTTATTAGAGGGAGAGGTTTCTGATTCAGAGCCTTCAGAGCATGCATGGACCTGCACATCCATCATAGAACACACCGCTGTAATGAATTAAACATACCCAAAGGCTCACTAAAGGTATGCAGTGAATATTTGATCACTGTAAGAGGGGCATGTTTGGCTTATAAGATATTAATATGCTAACTCTGTGCTTCTGAACGGAGGAAAGTCCAGGGGACTGGCCGCGCTGCCAGAGCACCTTTGATTTATAGGTTGTCAGAAGTGGCCTGTCCTATTCGGCTTTACTTAGAGGTGTCAGCTGCTAATAGAGCTGAGTACTGAGGCCGGTGATAATGTAGGCCAGTGTGCGGTGGACAGTGGTTAAATGGCCTCACTGCACACTCATTCTGACTTTAAAGCAAGGTCCTGTTTGTGCTGAGCCAGTCACACACTCAGAGAGCTGCCCACCAGGCCGCGTGTCACTGAGAAATGCAGTGGTGGCACTCCTGAAATGAGTCTGCACTTTTCCAAAAGGTTTTAATCTGAGCGCAAATATGAGCAGGGCCACAGGGGTGTTTTAGGCTGATAGATTATCACTGGAGCAGCCAAATGCGCACTGACATGAAGTGGAGCGTGCGTCAGGCCACCTGGCCGCTCTCACTGCACTATTTAAGTGTGCTGTGCATACAATTATACAGAGCTTTACAGCTGGGAGCACCTCAGGCACGAGACACATGTGAACTATGTATGAATTTACCTCACAACACGGCATGTGGCGCTGTCCTTAAGAGTGTCATATTTCTATTTGGTGTAACAGGATGTATACACATTTTTGAGGTTCATACTTTTTACTGATGCAAAACATGAGGTTTGGTACAGGTAAAATGTTTTCTGGTTCAACATAATTATCAAGACAATACAGCATTTCCTTGCACATCGCATGTTATTTCTTCATTATTTCTTCATGACTCTCATATTAGATCATTAGGCTCATTTTCCTGATAAATACTTTATAGGAGGAAAGTGCCCAACTGAATATAACGATGGTGCTCCACACTGAAACACTGGTGAGGGGGTTTTGCTGCCATAAGCTCATGTTTCTCTGTGCCACATTGTGGTCTAAGAATAAAATGGGGAAAACCTTTGATTTAGTTAGTTAACTACCGTAGCAACAGAGATATATTGTCCATGTAAAGGCCTCCTTTTAGCACATGTACAGTATTATCCTGTTCCTGTCCTCTGAGTGTCCTCTCACGCCCCCTGTCTTGTGCCCTTGTCACTGCAGATCCTCCCTGGGAGATTACCTGAGTCGGGGACAGGACAGCCCGCTGAGATACTCCCCTCCCCCCTGCGGAGAGGACCTCCAGGAGGACCACACCTACAGCACAGCCAAGTCCCCCTCCCAACCCGGAGCGCCCTCCTCCCCTCTAGACGACGACATCATCGCCGTGGAGATCCAAGAGGACGTCAAACAGGAGCCCCGCGAGATACCCCTGGATTCCCACATCACGAGCACGGCCTACATTACCCAGAATGCCCTGCGCGGACAGAGACGCAACAGTAGCACAGGCCCTGGGGCGATAGCGTCGGTTGGAGCTGGGACGCTAGCTGGCAGCAGTTTGCCCTGGACCAAAAACAAAGCGCGGGGCATTAGCGACACGTTGCCCTTGAAGAAGAGGCGCGCGGCGGCTGCTCTGGAGAAACCGGAGAGCGACGATGAGGAGATGAAGGAAGCGGCCGGGTCACTGCTCCATCTGGCCGGGGTCCGCGCGTGCCTCAACAACATCACAAACCGCGCCGCCAAGGGCCAGAAGGAGCAGAAAGAGCAGAAAGAGACTCTGAGAAACTAAGACACACGCACACACGCACAGTACAGTACACACCGGCTCCTCTAAAGCTCCACTGTGGGACATTTGTAGTACTTGTCTCGCTGTAATCCTGTATGTCACTATACCCAAATATACAGTCAAGTCAAGAAAAGTTTATTACTATTACTAATACTATTTTAAAGGTACGCATCTGGATTTCATGTAGTGTGTATAAGCTGCTGGTTCAACTTCTTTTACCACTGTCTCTTGTACTATATCGTGTTGCATTTATTTTGTAGAAATGGGAGCAGGTTAACAAGGCACACACAGCCAATACTATTTTCTTTGTTGACAAAATGTAAGCGTAATACAGATGTTAGATATGCCACAAAAGTCACCTTGCTTCAATATAAACCAGCAAAACACAAGGTAATTGTTAGGATTTTGTGCTATAGCTAATGTTGAGTCCAGGTGAATTGAAACTGAGTTCACGCCAAGCTACGTCTCATAGCATCTTGTTTCATATTAACGCTTACGAACACGATCAAATAGTGTGGGTCTAACATACGACTTGTCTTTTGTGAAAATAACCAGATGTGTACATTTAAACTACTGATTTTAATGAACGGGAATCTCCACTGTCAAACTGTCCTTCTAGTTCCACTTTGGTAGTAGTAATAGTAGCTTTTAATAGTCCTAAATACCTTTAAAAACGCAAGGTTCAAATTGGCAGTGAAATGCAAACTGAGACTTTTATGCTAGACTTTTGGCGTATGTTACTACCTCCCTTTATTAAATACACCTAGGTAAGCCTGCTATTCAAATGGTACCTTTTACTACAAATATCCCACAATGGAGCTTTACAAGGGGTTAGTAACAGCATATTGATAGGTCAACAGGTAACAGCATTAGTCTATGGACACTTCTCATCTCCCTCTAACTTTATCTGCAGGGCATTAGGTGAATCCTACTTATTTGTGGCAATATCAAAAATCTATGTTTTCCTACATGTTCAACAACACTAACATCAATGGGTATTTCTCATGTGTCTGCGTAGTTTTTGTTGTTCTAAATGGGGATGAAAGCCATACAAAAGTCGTCACTAATTTGGACTAAATCGAGTTGTGTTACGAACAGAAGATGGGTGTTTTGTCTTATCTGTTTCTCTATGTCGATCTGTAGCAATCTTCCAGCGTTGCCGACAAGACGGGCGGTCGTGATCTTTATTTTATTTTATTTGTCAGTCCTCCAACCGCATTTTGTCTTCGTAAACGTCCGTTCTTGTCGGCTCGCTGACTTTCTCCTATTACATCCATGAGCACAATTGCGAGACTGTGCCAAAGATACGCGACCAGGTTGCTTCATGTAGCCGATACACACGACAGCTAAAAAAACACAACAAAGAAAAGAGAGAAGGCATCGTAGAACAAAGCTGGGAACTTTAAGTGTCAAAATAATTGTAAAACCCCAATATGATATATCTTCATGCACTTACAATGATTTCTATCACTTCTTAACTTAACAATAGACCCTTTTAGAGTTTGACGGAGCTGTGTGCACGTGTTTGTTTAGCAGTGCGTTTTGAATTAGCATTGACAAAAAAAAATGCTAATTGTAGCCTACCTATGCTAGCTTTTTGGACCACAAGAGGTTGCAGTCTAGATTTGAGTCTTAAGCACCAGCATTATGTATATTTCTTAACCGGAGGCGAAAGTGCAAGCCTCTAAAATTAATGTTAAACAAGTATTTTCAAGTTTTATGCAGTCAAAATGAAACAAAACTGCTTGTATTTGCTGCTAATTTTAACAAGAATGCGCACACGGTTTGCTAAAGTTGTCATTCGTAAAAGGGTCTACCGAAGCATCCATTGTTTATTTCAAGAGCACTCATAGTATTTAAGAAAATATATATTAAAAAGCTCATGTTAGAGATGGGTAGTGCCGGGTGTGAGGCAATATCTCCTTCATTTTGTTGTTCTTGTTGCTCAGTGTAAAGTCCACAGACATAGTAGAATCCTGGTATCAAATCTGTAGCTAATTCCAGCCGCTACCACTCCTCCAGTTCATTTTAACAGATACTATTGACATGGGTTTTCTGTTGTCTGTTCTCCTCACTCTACCCTCATAAAGATATAAGCAATTTGTCCCGCGTGGGCAACTATGTAAAAAGGTTAGAAAATATTTTATTTTTTCCTTTCTTAATTGAAGCAATTTGACCTGCAGGACTTTCTCAGTTATATTGCATGGGTGCTTGTAAATAAGATAAAAAGCAAATCTTTTTTATTCAAAGATCATGTAAGATAAACGATGTATTTAGCATGAAGCATGACTTATTTTCATATAAACCTTGATCCTAGAGGAAAAACCGCCAGTTCTTATACGCGTGATTATAATGGAGTTTTTCTTCTTTGAATCTTTTATGGGTTCTTTTTCCTGAGCGGGCGACTATAGAGTTTTCAGGGAGGAGCAAGGGAGATCTTTTTGCAGCCGGAAGTCCATGGGCGACGTACAGGGACGCAAGCATGTACAAATGAATGGTGTGGTTACTATGCCTTTTTGGTTTAATTAATACCGATGCAAATATTGGTTTTTAGCATCACAATGTACAATCAATCAATGAGGGATACGCTATGAAAACACTTCCTCTGAGATAACTTCCAATCACAACTGGTGAACTACCAAAGATCGTCAACAACACTTCCATAAATGTCCATCTGCTAAAATAGGAAACGGTGAAGAAAGTAAATATACGAATTGTTTTAATGGCTTTCTATAGCCTACACAATTAGGATAAAACATGCTACTTAGTGGTCCACAAGAGCTGCAGTAACGGGCTTCCAGTTTTATATGTTAGTGAAGTATTGCATTTTGCGCGAATTAATTTCAAATGTATAGGTTTGTCATTTAGAAAATAAACTGACTGAAATAGTAGGTTATTCCATTATCGATCACATTCTAGATTATTTTAATAAGAAGATATATGCATAGGCTATAGACAACTCACAGATATTGAGCCTAATCTTTTGTGTTACTGACCAATCCAATTACCCCACTATATTTACCCCACTTACCCCAGTTAAACTTAATTGTTTTGTAATTTTGCCTGTCATTTACACAGGGGAATCAACAGCGCGGGACAAAGGGGTCTGTTGTCCCGGGCCCCAGAGTCTTAGGGGCCCAGAATTAGACCCTCTTCCTAATTCATTTACATTAGAGCGGGGCCCATGTGAGGCTTCTTGCCCCAGGCCCCCAAATTTCCGTCGACGCACCTGCATTTACACTACAGAATCAGAAAATCTTGTTAAACGGTTAAACCGATTCAACCAATTATTTCGTGTTTTGTGCACACATTATTGCATATTTCCTACTTCCATTTATACTTAAAATTTCCTATGAATAACTTAATGTATTTTCTACCTTTATAAACAAACAGTCGTAAGCTAATTTTGTACATGGTTACCTCCCTATATCTTCTCCCATGGTCCATCTCGGTTGCTAAGGCCAGCTGATTCACCTCACTAAAGTGGTGGGCTTCCGTCTTCTTCTGCCCGTGCCGTGGATTTTTGGATGTTTCAGTGTTCTTTGATCCCAGTGTTAGCCTGTTTCGGAAAACACGTGTGCGTATCCAAGAGTGTGACACCAACACACACACCCTTTAACATGGTGCCTGCCTGCCTGCCCGCGAAATCTTCTCGTCATGTCGGCCATTTTGATTTTGAACCTGTTTACCTCTTCTTTGTGCGTGAATTGTAACTGTCTTTTATCCCCTCATTGACATTGTTGTGTGTCAAAAGTGTGCATCGAACGGGTGTGGGAAGTAACCTCTCCAAATACTGTTTTTGGGATGGAAAGAAAGAATGGACAATTTGATTTATGTTTCACAATAATCATTTGGAGTTCAGGCTTGCATACCGTTCAGCGCTGTACTGTATATATATGGTTCAATACAGAAATCAGAAATTGTTTTTATTTTTACAGTTTTGTTTGGTAACCTGTTAAATGTGCATGTGGATCGCACTTACTGACTTGATTGAAATTCAAAAGCGAGTATACGAGAGCTTTTCGCCATTTCCGTATTAGAAGCTATTACAGAAAGTGCCATTGTTTTGGTGCGCATTGCTAAAAATGGAAACTCGTCAAAGTATTAATTGTCCCAGATTTGGAGTGATTGTGCAGGTAGAAAGAGCTGCTTTTAGAAAGAAATTACACACGTTTTTATGGAAGAAAGTAATGGTTTATAGCACAGATAGAGGATGCTATATTGAAACTAAGACTTTGTTCACATCAGTGTATGGGTGTTATTAACTTATTTTCAGTCAACCTTAGAAAGTATGACAAAACTAGTAGAGAAACATATTGAAAACATGTCTTCCTGGCTGGTGCTTGGATATGGCTGCAAGGTTAATCACAATCGAATCGAAATTTCAGTATGAATGGACCCAATTTTTGAAGTACCACAATCTCCTCCGAAAACAACTAAATGTCCTGTCTTCTTCTGTATTAAAAAACGCCAAATCTGTAGTTTCAATTTGCACAAACATGTTTTGAAATGTGATTCTTGTATTAGTTTGTCAGTTCAAAGTTTACTTTTTTAACACGGATAGAAAAATTGACAAAAAGACTGAAATATGAACCGAATCCTATTATTAAAATCTAATTACAATTCTTGTCAAAAAAAAAAAAAAAAATGCAATTCGATTTTTCCCAAATTTTGCAGCCCTATGCCTCAAATTGCAGTGTTTGATTTTATTTATTTTAAAACTGAATACCATATGCTTCCTCATTGGCGGCCATTTTGCCACGTGTAGCCTATAGTATCTGCGCATAACATATAAAAAAAAAAAATAGCAGAATTTTAAAGATACCTATATTTTTGTGTGGACAGAGTCTTAGTGGGGGAGATTTGAAGGTTGACTTTTGGTGGCAGAGGTACAAGTGTAGCAGCAGCATACGCACAGTCCAAACTGAAGTCATTGTGAATCAAACGCATGTCTGTCTCATTACTGATACAGTTTTTGCCACCTGTAGCATGCATCGCTGCTTTTTACATTTTGTATTCAGTTTCAGTTCCAAATAGGCCCCGACCAGTGATTTTCAAACTTATTTCAAGAAGTAACACCTAAGACTGAAACTATTCAGTTTTTCAAGTAGGTCATGAGCTAAACCAGGTCTTAATCGTGACTTGACTAAACCAGAACTCAAAACTGGATCAATAAAAGCACTAAACTAGGACTACACCAGAATGAAAGTATAGAAACCAAGTTTTAACTACTATATTTTCTGGAGTATAAGTCGCACTGGAGTATAAGTTGCACCAGCCAAAAAATGCATAATAATGAAGAACAAAACATATATTTCACATATAAATCACATCTAGTGTAACACATCGAGTATAAGTCGCACTGGAGTATAAGTTGCACCAGCCAAAAAATGCATAATAATGAAGAACAAAACATATATTTCACATATAAATCACATCTAGTGTAACACATCGAGTATAAGTCGCACCCCCGGCCAAACTAGGAAAAAAAGTGTGACTTATAGTCCGGAAAATACGGTAACTAAAGTATAGGACCTAACTGGGTCTTTATTTGGACATGTGGGACTTTATTTGGACAGTATTAGCTATAAACCTGTAGCTAGTTTCCAATTGTAGTCCCTGAGCAAATGACAAAATGACCCGTTTAACTCATAACTATTCGGTTTAAATTTCAACTTGATAAGGTTTTAAGTAGGACTAAAGAAATACCCATGTTTTCGACCGGTACCTCCTTAGAACTAAATGGCGTAACTCGCTTGACTAAACTCGTAACTAAATGTTAGCACCAAGCGCGACAGCTGTGCCGAGTCAAGCAGAGTAAGGCTACTAGGTAATAGGACCATATCAGGACTAAACCAGGTCTAAACTAACACTAAATCAGATCTGCACTACTCGGAGAAAGTCCACGCACCACAGTTTGAGAACCACTGGTCTGGAGGTAGCATTGTCAGAGTATAATATATAGCATTCGTCTCTTGTCAAAAAATCTACCCCTTTTGTTTGGGTCAAGCTTTGTATTCTCACGGTAACAATTCCCTGTTGTAAAGTGTTCAGTTGACACCAGGTATGTCAGCAGCTGGAGAATAGGTTTCTTTTTAGTCTATTTTTTCTTCGTCTGACTCACCCGATGACATGCAGAACTCCTGACCTGCGTGTCCCGAAAACACAGAAAGCACATTTAAAAGCAAAGCAAATATAAGTAGGTCTATATACTTCACTGCCTGAGCAAACCTAGACAAGTGTTAGGATTTTATTTTTATTTCAACCTGCCAAATGTCAACACTGCTCTCAAAATACTTGCCATTTGGACATGAAGCACTTTTCTGTTTCGTATCAGTCATATAGCTCTTTGTAATCAACAACTGTGCATATGTTTTGATGGAGGACTTGGGCAGACTTCAGTGCAATTTTGAAAAAGCACCGAATATCCAAATTAGAAACAATAATGAAAAATGTGTTTGGAAAACCTAATATTGTTAATTTGTAGCCTGCAGCTAGCTCACGATTTAGCTCTTTAAATAGCCTGTACCTGACTTTTATTTCTTTTTAATTCAGAATAGTGATGGACGGATCAATACAAAAATATTCATCCAAAAAAAAAAAAAAAGTAAAATAAAAAATATCAATATCTAAAATTTCTCTTAAAATTTTGCTTTAATTTTTACTCAAATTTTAGTTTAACTCAGTGTATGTCCACATTATATATTGAATTAATTAAAGCAGGGTGGAGCGCTTGACTCTATACAGTATTATTAATGAATTATTTTGTTTATAAATTTAAAAGCCATTTTGTTGAATGAGAACTATGCGGGAAAAAAAAACAAAAAAAAACTGCCTGTGACTAGGGTTGGACTATCCCAGACCGTTGTTTCTCCGTCATGGTTCAACATCAAAGCGAGATGCCGGAATGTGGGCGGGGCTAACAGTTAATTCGCTCATGGTTCAAAATCGGGTACAGGTTAAACTCAAGATATTTATAAAACAGAAACCTACTGTCACACGCGCCGCTTTTGATTACAAAGATCTACACTGCCATTATTCTGGTGTTTGTATGAGTATTATTGGAAAGCCATAGGTTAGCGATGTCAAAATGCAAAACTGTTATCGACTTGTCGGACGTGACGCGGAGTGCGCCGAGGTTTGTGTTTTCATTTGATTTTACGGTAAATGTTGAATTCTCCTTATTGTGCAATCATGCTGCCAAAGAATGATTTCAAAACCCTATCCATCACTACATGTAAATATCAACGTTGTCCAATACCGTGGCAAAAAATATATAAATGTTGTTTTATTTTGTTTTCCATTTTCTGAGAACTACAATGATGTTTATGTGATGTATTGTCTTCCAGTTGGTTGCAATAATAAAAAATACAAGTTGCGGAAGATGAGTTTGGCTTGGTGTTCTCTGTGACATGTTGATGAATTGCAGAAGGAGCAGTGAGCATGTTCCAGTCCATGGTAATGAGGCTGGTGACATGCAGCGGTGGTAACATGGGAGTGTACATCGGCAAATGACTCCTTCAAACGGCTCTTTTCTTCACTCCAGCGTGTTCAGAGCAGGTTTATCGGGGTTTGGAGCTGTCTGCACAAGGGCTATGGTATAAGTTACTACGGCCAGTATCAGTGGTGGAAGGTAACGAAGTAAAAAATAGTAAAGTACCTTATTTTCCGGACTATAAGTCGCACTTTTTTTCATAGTTTGGCCGGGGTGCGACTTATACTCAACGCGATTTATATGTGAAATATATGTTTTTTTCTTCATTATTATGCATTTTTTGGCTGGTGCAACTTATACTCCAGAAAATACAGTACTGTATTTAAGATTTTTTAGGTGTCTGTACTTTGCTTAAATGAATTTTACAGTGGATACTTTTTACTTTTACTTCACTACATTTGAGAGCAGGTATTTGTACTTTCTACTCCACTACATTTTTGAACTGGACTGAAAAGTAAAAAGTACTTTTCATATGATTTGAGGGGTTATTTTGACCATGTTCGTGGTAACATCCCGACTAAAGGTTTTGAGTTCAAGCTTCGGCTTTGAGCGAACAAAAAAACACACAAAATTCAAAAGAAAAATTAAGAAATTGATTCGTATTGTTACTGTTGACCAAACTCTGTATCATTTGTTCTCACTATCACTACACTTAACACTTTACATAAAATGAACACTTGTGTGAAATACCTTTACTTTTTACTCTTAAAGTACATTTTTAAACGAGTACTTAAATACTTTTACTTAAGTCGATTTTTTCATGTGATACTTTTACCTGGCTAACTTTTTACCTCTGTATCTGTACTTTTCTTAAGTAACAAAATTGAGTACTTCATCCACCACTGGCAAGTAGTAGTAGTAGTAGTAGTAGTAGTAGTAGCATACAGGTAGTGTACACAAAAGCATCACTTACCAGGCCTGTCACGATAATCACTATATCGACTTATCCTTCAATACATGACAGATGGAAGTATAATTTTTGGGGTCAGTATTTATTGTTTGTACATTTTCTTTGGGAAAATTGTAGTTATTTTTTGGCAATATAAAATCTGAGCTGTAGAAGGTTGAATAAATAACTTCTGTGACTCATTACAGATAAAAATTAAGTACTAAGTCTTTCTTTCTGCTGTTTAATGCAACTCATGTTTTTTTGTTTTTTGGGTTTTTTTTACAATATTGTAGATTTAGAATAGTTTTTGCGGTATAAATCTGCTCTTGGGTAAATATTTCAATGGTATAAATTAGTTTCAATATTATCGTTTATCAGCTATATTTACTTCAGCAATATATCGCACTTCAAAACTGGTTATCGTGACAGTCTTATCACTTACTTATTACTTACTTATTACTCTAGAAGTATCAAACTTGTGATCCAAGAAAGTACAAGTTCTTTTTTACAGATACTAGTTCTGCAGCACTTTAGTTCTTGTATTTCAAAACAAAAAATCAACATCCGATTAACAAGAAATATGAACTTTTAATATCCCATGAGGCAATATATTTCAAGTACATGTAAATCTATTTTAAAAGTGGATGGTGCTTTATAGCAATTGCACACGTTTTTATTGGAAAAAAAAACCCAACTTGTTTGTCTTTATTTCTATTCTGGGGAACATTCAAGGTTTCCATGGAGACAAGCTGATGTCAGACCCCCCACCGAAAACATTACAGCTCAAATTGTATTAAAAGTCATGGTGGATTAACATCTCATCACCGTATTGATCACTGTACGTTCTATGCTTTACTTTTTGTTCCTAAATCTAAAAGTGTGCGGACTGAGCAAATGACAGGAAACACATCTCTGTTTTTGTCTGATGAATAAATGTTATTTAAACTTCAAGCCTAGTGTAAATTCAGTCTTCTTTATTTAGCGTTTATGAGTACGCCGCCATATAAACCGCCAGTGAATGATCCCGGCTGCATTCGCCGCTCCATCTCTGCTCTCATTGTGGTGAAGTGCTCTTTGTGAGACTGGAGACTCTTTAATTTGCTCTCAAGTCTGACCCCAATCATTAACCTCAAATATTCCCATCAACAAGGGCCTTATCATGCCCACACCGCTCCCACCACTTAATTATTCATTTACGTCCTTTAATCGTTTAAGTTCAATACTGTGTGATTACAGTCAAACGCAGGCTTCCCGGGGGCCATGGCTGTACCGGACTATTATGGCAGGAAGAGGAAGAAGAGGAAGTAGAGGTGGATGGTATATATTGTCCACGATCAACATTATGAAATATGCAAAATTAGTATTTTGAGTTGTCCATGATTGGAATAGGTGACAGCAACATTTATCTAATCGATTCTTCTTCCAGGCCAAGGTTCAGTTTGTTTTCAAAATACGGAAATACGGAAACGCGCTCACGGGACTTTAAACCGAGACGAGGCGGCTTTTTTTACTCTCACACACCTGGGATACTGTCCTGAAGAAGCTGAACTACAAATGGCGCTGTTGTCCTGCCTCCACCAGTAGAAAGTCAGCACCAAAACCTTTAAAACTTATTTTAATTGATTTTCCAGACCAAGATTTAGTTTGTTTTCATACCTGACAGTTTCGACTGGTCTCTAGCGCTCTTCCTCAGAGTGGTCACATGATGTTGTGATGTGTCCAGTCAGCTGACTTAAAGAGGTTTTGGCGCTGTCTTCCTACCGGTGGAAGCAGTATTTCAATTGCCTCCTTGATCCGGCGACGATGTTTGTTGCCCTCTGTCCCGATGATGTTCCGTCCCAGGTAATTGAAAAATAAAACAAAACCTGTTTAAATCAGTTGACCGGATACGTCACAGCAACATCATGTGACCACTCTGAGGAAGAGCGCTAGCGAGCAGTCGAAACTGTCAGGTATAAAAACAAACTAAACCTTGATCTGGAAAAAGAATCTATTAAATAAAGTAACGGAAGACCAGATGAACGAAGACCTGTCATTGGACTGACAGCAACACTGTCTAGACGACTAGCTTTGTTACCTTGGCTACACGGACCACTCCAAACGGATGAGGGATTACAGCAATATGTTTTATTTCCTATTATAATAAGGCAACTGTGAAAAGGTTGCAGAAATATTTTGTATAAACTTTCAAACAAAGGTATGCGATGATATTTTTTGGCACTTTTGAGTTGAACTTTTAGGTTTTGATCTAATACATGAATCTAAATCAAGGCATTTATAGGCAGGGATATTTTAACATGTCTAATGGATGCAAAGATATGATTGTTGTTACTGTTATCGAGATAGAAACAGCACAAATCTGTAAACAAGAAATACAAAAGAAGTTCAAATTGGACAGGATAAAATGGACTTTGATTTGAGTTGTTTTTAGTTTCTAGTTTTTTGTTTTGTTTTGTTTTTCCAAGTGCAATGCCATTTTTACAGCACAATTTCTCTCTTGGATACGCTCAAACAGATATTAAATAAAGTTATCTTAATTCATACAATTTCAACTTACTTAAGATTGTCATTTTTGCAGTTCATTTTTGTCAGTTTCGCCCACCGTTCGTGCAGAGGCCGTGGTTGCCTTGTCAGTGCGAGTGGTGCCATTTTGGAGGTGTGTGGCGGTGGAAGCCCATTCATAATTGAAGCAGAGACAGACTTAATCTGAGCAGCGCCTCCCTATAGCTGCCTCCAACACAACTGGAGCTGCTCCTCTGTTGCTAAGCGACCGGCCGCGGCAACGGCGGGAAGAAAGTGCATCCTCCAGATCTTCAGAATCACAGCGCTCATTAAAGCAGCGCTGGCACGGTCCGGAGTGACAAGACAACTTTTATTTTACATAAATGTTTTAAATTAACAACATTTTTTTAGATTTGTAAATGATGTGAAACTGTAGTCGAGCCATTCGCTTTTTAAAGATGCACTATGTAACTTTTCTGATAGTTGATTCGCCACCTGCTTGTCTCCGTAGAGATTTTATTGCTTTACCTGGAACGTTCTTGCGTTTATTTTATTACGCATTTGATTGCTAAGGATATATCTTGAAAAATATGCATTCAAACTGTGAGTGGGTTTGCCTCTCCACAGATCTGACCTGTAATATCACCTGGTGGCGTCGTCTGCTTGTCTTTGTGGATGTAGACATGTTTAATGCCATAGTGTGGAACATTACAGGCTATCAAAAAAAAAAAAACCTCCATGCTAGCAGATCCTCCACCAGAAAAGTTTCACAATCCACCTTTAATTATTCACACTGGGTTTTAAAATGAATCGCAGCCTAATCAAAAATGCAAAGTTTAACGTTCATAATCAGTGAATAGAAAAAAAAAATGTAATGTGTAGCAACTGCAAACAACAAAATAAATGTTCAACACTTTTACAACTATTGCGGTGACATCATTTAGCAACTTACAACGTGATTTAGTGGTTTGTCTGTTGAAGGATTCTGCAAATAAGCCACCATTTTGCTTTCTCATAACGACACGTTTTCTAATGACCCTAAATCAGCAAATCGGTTCAGTAGACTAAGCAGAAACAGGTCACAGGCAGCAAAGGATCACTCCTCATCACAATTCTAGACATCTCCTTCCGTCTGTCCAGTCTGCTGTTTAAAATCACACTTTTATTATTATTTTTTTACTCCCCACGATCTGCATCGACAAAGGAATCAGTGACAAGTAATTGCCAAAGTACAGCCTCCTCATTAGTTTTGAGAAGCCCCTAATTTGCTTGCAGAGATATAAATTATATGGTTTCAGCCGTGGTGACATTCACACACCATTGACGCGGCCGGCTTCAGCGCAGCACAGCGCTAAGTGGATTGATGCGCACACAACAATGCATTTGCCGGTCTATATCATCCATACCCAGCCAATGACCGGCCAGGCAGGTTTCCATGGCGACCGGAGGCGAGGTACCATTCCCCTGTCAGCTCTAGTTTATTGCAAAGCTTTATTGTTTTTTGGGGAATGGTTCACCGGCTGTCGGCAAGGTGAATTTTTGATTAGACGCGTAAGACTAATAAACACAGAGTGGAGCATTTTCCGACTTGAAGCGCTATGAAATTAATTTGTGGAATAGCTGCATGTAAAGTGAATGGATGCTGTGTCTCAGTCTAATGGCATTACAAACCGGTGAGACGTTTCGAGTGTTTGGTTATGCAGTTTGAGCGCACTCTAGTGGACAAGTTATTTTACTACATGGGAAAAGCCTGTATATTTGCGTTGGTCTTTGAGAATGGTCTTTCACACTATTTGAACAAAATCTATAAGACCTACAGCATTTAAAGGTAATCCATGAGACTTTTGTTATAAATAAACGAATCCGGATAGGCCTATTAGCAGTAATGGGAAGAATAGTTTGAATATGTATGTACAGAATACTGAATATCTGCATTAAAATGTATTTTGTAACGTATTCATTTACATGGTCCAGTCAGAGTACTGTATTCTGAACACTTAGGATACTTTTACATCGAGTTGCATTTAAATTAAAGTGTAAAAATGCAACATTGGGATTAAAAGCAGCTTTATATTTGTTTCACTGTTTGTTATGCATTTCCTATCACTAACTGAAGAAGGACAAATCACTCGTGCACTCGTCACAAGAGTGGTGTTTTTTTGTCGTTGTTTTTTTTTTTTATCTTTTTCACTTATATGGTGCATTTTGAAGCCTCAATTTCATGATCAAATACCGTAATGTATTCCTTTGATTTTAGAAAAGTAACTGTATTCTGAATACCACTAAAATGAAAGAGTAACTGTAACGGAACACAGTTACTCAAAATTAGTATTCCGAATGTGTATTTTCGGTACATGTACTCAGTTACTTGCCAACAATGCCTATTAGATATAAGGATAATAAGCAGACTGCACTGATTAAACTTCGTATTATAATGAAATGCCAATTGATTAAAAAAAAAAAAGTTATATAAATAAACGA
>KN485802.1:7489-18807 GCA_000787095.1 Periophthalmodon schlosseri
CTTCACTGTAGATGTTGACACTGGCATTTTGTGGGTACTATTTAATGAAGCTGCCAGTTGAGGACCTGTGAGGCGTCTATTTCTCAAACTAGAGACTCTAATGTACTTATCTTCTTGCTCAGTTGTGCAGCAGGCCTCCCACTTCTCTTTCTACTCTGGTTAGATCCTGTTTGTGCTGTTCTCTGAAGGTAGTAGTACATACCGTTGTAGGAAATCTTCAGTTTCCTGGCAATTTCTCGCATGGAATAGCCTTCATTTCTAAGAACAAGAATAGACTGTCGAGTTTCACATGAAAGTTCTCTTTTTCTGGCCATTTTGAAAGTTTAATCGACCCCACAAATGTGATGCTCCAGATACTCAACCTGCTCAAAGGAAGGTCAGTTTTATAGCTTCTCTAACCAGCTAAACTATTTTCAGCTCTGCTAACATGATTGCACAAGGGTTTTCTAATCATCCATTAGCCTTCTGACACAATGAGCAATTGTACCATTGTACCATTAGAACACTGGAGTGATAGTTGCTGGAAATGGGCCTCTATACACCTATGAAGATATTGCACCAAAAACCAGACATTTGCAGCTAGAATAGTCATTTACCACATTAACAATGTATAGAATGTATTTCTGATTAGTTTAACGTTATCTTCATTGAAAAAAACAGTGCTTTTCTTTCAAAAATAAGGAAATTTCTAAGTGACCCCAAACTTTTGAACGGTAGTGTATATATATATATATAAATAGCCTACAACTTTTTAATATCAAATCTTTATTTTCAATTATTATCAATATACAGGGTCAGAGGAGCAGAGGATCAGAGGAGCAGAGGATGCAGAGGAGAGGGTCAGAGAAGCAGAAGAGAGGGTCAGAGGAGCAGAGGAAAGGGTTAGGGGAACACAGGAGAGGATCAAATGGAGCAGAGGATGCAGAAGAGAGGGTCAGACGGAGCAGAAGAGCAGAGGAGAGGGGCAGAGGACCATAGGACACAGACGAGAGGGTTAGGGGAGCAGAGGATGCAGAGGAGAGGGTCAGCTGGAGTAGAGCAGATCAAATAATTAAATAATAAAGAGTCAAAAAAGAAAGTGTCAGAGGAACAGAGCAGAGGGTCAGAGGAGCAGAGGAGAGGGTCAGCTGGAGTAGAGCAGATCAAATAATTAAATAATAAAGAGTCAAAAAAGAAAGTGTCAGAGGAACAGAGCAGAGGGTCAGAGGAGCAGAGAATGCAGAGGAGAGGGTCAGCTGGAGTAGAGCAGATCAAATAATTAAATAATAAAGAGTCAAAAAAGAAAGTGTCAGAGGAACAGAGCAGAGGGTCAGAGGAGCAGAGAATGCAGAGGAGAGGGTCAGAGGAGCAGAGAATGCAGAGGAGAGGGTCAGAGGAGCAGAGGAGAGGGTCAAAGGAGCAGAGGATGCAGAGGAGAGGGTTAAAGGAGCAGAGGATGAAGAGGAGAGGGGCTATCATGCCACCTCCTCGTACGTCAATAAAGAGTTCTCTTACTCATGGCTTGATCAATCTTTAATTTGAGCAAACTTGGCCACTGATGCCAACACCAACACCACTGATGCCACTGATGCCACCGACGCCACCGACGCCACCGACGCCACCGACGCCACCGACGCCACCTTCGACCTAAAATATTTTACATACATTATAATTAGAAGTATGTAATAAAAAACATGAACATTACAAACACATACCTCGCTGGCTGACCCAAACTTAGGAGGTAGAATGACCTTTAAATACACTTTAACTTTATTTTAATATACTTGGCTTGGATAGCCGACACGCCACACTTGCTCTGCTTGTAACCAGGCGTGCGTCTCTATCAAAAATTGTCGAGCGGAACCAAACAAAACAACAACAGTTCCCACCTGACTACCAAAATAAAAACACTAAAATACCAATAAACATACTATTCTAACATTATTTAAATAAACAATAAATCAAAATTAGAGCAGTAAAAGGGGCAGAAGATGCAGAGGAGAGGGTCAGAGGAGCAGAGGAGAGGGGCAGAGGAGCAGAGGATGCAGAGGAGAGGGGCAGAAAAAGCAGAAGATACAGAGAACAGGGTCAGATGGAGCGTCAGATGGAGCAGAAGATACAGAGAACAGGGTCAGATGGAGCAGAGGATGCAGAGGAGGGGGCAGAGGATGCAGAGGAGAGGGGCAGAGGAGCAGAGCAAAAAATTTTAAATCCTAGAAAATGTTTGTCAAAATGTATTCCAGTCCTTTTAAATATACTTTGTTTATTTCTTTGTCACAGAACACCCACTGGAACAGTCCTAAATGTTTCCTCAGAAGGGTCTTACACTGTTAAAAACACTGACACTTTGAGGAATACTTTTCTCAATAGATGTAACTGATTTATCAGATCTAAAATGATGGGATTACAGTGGGTCAAATCCTGAGCAGCGATGTTTTTCAGTCCCCTATGATATTTTTGAACTTTTTTTCCCCCTCATAAGGGGATGCACTGTGCAGATGTAGATGCACAGTGCCGATGTACATGTATTGTGCAGATGTAGATGCATTGTGCAGATGTAGATGTATTGTGCAGACGGAGATGCACAGTGCAGATGTAGATGCACTATGCAGACGTAGCTGTATTGTGCAGATGTAGATGCATTGTGCAGATGTAGATGTATTGTGCAGACGGAGATGCACAGTGCAGATGTAGATGCACTATGCAGATGTAGATGTATTGTGCAGATGTAGATGTACAGTGCAGATGTAGCCATATTGTGCAGATGTAGATGCAGATGGACAAAATCTATGACAAAATAAATATATATAGCAAAATAAGGTAAAATTACTGACTAGGGTTGTCCAAAATGTCAATACTCAGATGCTTAAAGTGCATATAACAGGTTAGACAGGAGAATTGACATATGTAGAGGTAGATCCACAACTGTTAAACCTAAAAGGACTCTCTCTGATCTGAATTGTCACTGCCTAAACCCCAGCACCTGCAGCCAGTCATGAATCAGTGCTAGTGCAGCCTCTGCAGCTCAGTGAGTGAATTCTGGAGGTTCTGAGCTTTCACATGAGGCACTGAGAATGAGAAAAACTTGGCTGTGTCTTCTATCTGCAGGATAAGGCACTGGCTGTGATTGTAGTACCCGTTTTTAAGAACACAGGGCCAAAGCTCATATACTTTAAATAGTTATTATTTGCAACACCTTTATTTTGTTAAATAAATGTTAAAACTGTCAGAAAATTGTGTGTAAATTCTTTCTGCATACTGGATGGGATATGTGTATTGATGACACAGATGGAGGAATTCTGTTTTAGAACTCAGTCAGTGCTACTTCCTTTAATCCAATTTTTCCTCACAAACTGCCACCAAACTTACTCAGAATTATAAAAAGATAAAAATCTGCTATAGGCACTTTAAAGAGGGGTATTACACACAACACATTTTGATCACCATGTTACTTTTTATTGTTTTGAAAATACTATATTCACTGAAAGCAATCTATTAAAATGTTAAAAAAATGTGTTTCAATTTCATTTTTGTCCCTGCTCCCTTTGCTCTTAATCCCACATCGGAGCATAATCAGTGTGCATTCTGCTAATGAAACTACTGTACATTGCATCAGGTTTGTGAAGTTGTAGACTATTGTTTTGTATCATGGTTTTGTATATTTATGGAAAATTGCCATGTGGGAGCCTGGGTGATGTGGCTTGTGGGCGGAGCTTTAGATATGATCATACTGCAAACCATAAGGAGGGTTCGAATAGGGCCCTGGAGAGATTGCTAAAATACTCAAACATGCATAGATGACATCTAAAACCTCTTCAGGCATTTTTTGATTAGGTAACAACATTATAACATGGTAGAAAGCACCAAAAAGTCAATTTTGCATAATACCCCCTCTTTAAACTAGTATAGAAACTAGATACTTGTATGACCAAGCATCAACACTCACATCAATTACATTGCCTAAAAAAGAATGCTCTTAATAACATTCTGGTATCAAAAGTGGTACTGAGTATGGAGTATGGTAATTTTACATCAAAATCAAGTGAAACTAATGTGAATCTGAATTCACATTAGTTTAACATGACCTGATAGTCTCCTGCTATCACACATTCAATGGCACTTGACTCACAATTCATGTACTACGTTCATTGTTTTTATTTCCCAAACTAAAAAACAAGAGCTCTTCTTTATATTCTGTATATCCATAGAAAATATCACATGTCTGTAGTGGTCAGGTGAAAGTCTGTCTGCTGCTCAGAAGAGTGTTTTTTTTTTTTACAGTTTTTGGCATTAACACACAATCACACATGTTTATTTCCTGAGAGCGCAGGGACAAGAGGAGAGCAGGGAAAAGTGGAGAGCACGGTGCAAGGGAGACGAGAGCAGGAGCCAAGTGAACCAGCTGGTCTATGTCCAACTTAAAGGCCTGTACTTGATTTTTCCCATGTATTTCAGCAAAATGTGTTAAAGCACTGAAGAAGTGTGCTTTAGCATGCTAGTTGTTGTTAGCTTTACCATCTCAGAGAAACGCTGGCTTCTATATCCTCTTTTCCATTGGCACAGTTTGCTTGGGGCTGCCTTGGAGTGGGTCTGTTTGGTGCGGCTTCCTCCAGCCCAGTTGTGTTTCCATGCTCTGGGCATGGCTCCAGGTCCAGGGGCAGGGCACTGCTCCGTCAGACACACATAACTTATCTTTCTTAATAAATAAAATCTAAATCGTATCTGAATTACACTCATAATTGTATGGCCGATCTCAGCGATTCACAAAAAGACGTTTAGTAATTCCAAGTTTGTGGCGCTGTTAGACATGGATAAAGCTAAAACTAACTTAAAATGAACTTCTGTTTTTAATGTTTTTAAGACACAGGTACAGTGCCTTTAATCTGAAAGATACGACTCCCTTATTGTTATGACTAGTGCACAGGCTGGACCTAAGCTCTTTGTGCACTATGCTTTAAAGACAGAAGTTCCGCTGCTATACGTGGTTACCATGGATTCCGTGGTTACCATGATCATGGTTGACTGCTCTTGTGGCTGACTGGCTGGCACACTGAGCAGTTTTTAAAATTTTTTAATTGTTATCTTAAAATTTTAACTTAACATTTTGGAATTTTCACCAACTAAAAAGTGCAGCATGTGCAGTTCAAGAATGGAAGTTATAGACTCTTGGATTGTGTGATTTGAGCTGTTTGCTTTTTCTGTATCCATGGCGACCCTGCATGGAGCTAGTTCTGAAATGCTACAGACTTTTTACAACAATGCAACAGACTTTCTACACCAAGGAAGAGTGAGACTTTCTTTTTGTGTCTCCAGAGTTCACCCGGCTTTCCCTGGAGACTGTTGTGATGCTTCAGGGCAGAAAGGATACAGAGGACACAGAGGAGGGACACTTTTGCCCTGAGGGCTATTACGCTCCTGAAACTGCCCTGACACTGGATCTTATGAGCCTACCAGTTGAGGTGCAGTGAGACTTGTTCAAGCTTTTCTATTATTATTGTACTTTACTGCTCAATGTGCTGAAATAGCCCCTCAGGGACAAATAAAGAGAGACTGATTGATTGATCTGTGCAGCCTCTGCTAACAGCAACAAAACACTTCCAGTAGCACTTACAAAATAAAGATCTTTGTGTATTCTAGCTACAGAAGCAGCTTTATTTTGACAAGGTCTGACAACAACAGATTTAAGGCTGCGCAAATAACATAACAGACAGAAGTACGATCACAGCTACGATCAGAAATATGTTCACTCCTTCATTTGTTTTGCATATTAAAGTAGATATCTTGCCTTGTGCAATTCCTCCTAACAGATTAATAACGCACCTCCTCTGGATAGTTTACACTGTTAAACTAAAGAACCTTTGATTTTTCCAGACAACAAGCCCAGAATTCTCTGTTTTCTTCTGAACGTGCTGGATACTACATGGAGTGTGAACATGGCTGAAGGATACGACCAGGCGCAGCTACGATGGGCTTAACTTGAACACCAGCACAAGTACATTCAGTGCTAACTCCATTTACGAAGCCGGACATAGCTGAGCCCAGCGTAAGAGTTAGGACAAGCTCTAACTTAAGACCAGCTGGTGCACTCAACTCAGAGCAGGGTCCAGGAGACTGGTCCACTATGCCATCTGAAGCCCTGAGCAGTGGTATAGAGGACGGGCCTCAGATGGCACAGCTCTCCCAGGCGACATATGGAGACAGAGTGGTACTAGGGGTGGAGTTTCATATGTAACAGAGGGGCGAGGCTTCAAATGGCACAGTGTTCCAGGGGCAGGGCCTCATGGTACAGTGTTCCTGGGGGCAGGGCTTCAGATGGCACAATGGTCCTGGGGGGAGGAGTTCCACATGGCACAGTGTTTCGGGGAGCGGGGCATCAGATGGTGCAGTCGTCCTGGGGGTGGGGCTGAAGGCGTGGCTCTGCAGCTGTTCCAGGGGGCAGGGCCTCAGTTGGCACAGTGTTCCAGGGGGGCGAGGCCTCAGATGGCACAGTCGTCTGGGGGGTCGGAGCTTCAGATTGTGGCGTCGTCCTAGGGAGCAGGGCCTCAGATGGCACAGTGTTCCGGGGGGCCGGTGCTTCAGATGGCGCTGTAATCCTGGGGGAGCGAGGCCTCAGATGGCACAGTCGTCCGGGTGGCAAGGCCTCAGATGGCGCAGTCATCCGGGGGGGCAGGACTGAACGCGTGGCTCCGTAGCTGTTCCAGGCAGTAGACCAAGATGAGCGTCCCCGTCAGGTGTCTCCAGCGTTTGGTGATGGGACTCTTCATGCGGTCCAGCCCCAGGTGCAGCTCCTGTAAGACATCCCGGTAACTGTCCCCGATTTGCGCTGCCCATGTCACCAGGAAGTCGTACGCCGGCTTCCACATGGCCTGGACACACAAAGGAGACACAAGTGTGGACATGTGAGAATGGACACAAGTGTGTCCTACCTCACTGTCCACTACTCTGCTCTTGTCTCTGTCCTATCTCACTGTCCACTACTCCGCTCTTGTCTCTGTCCTATCTCACTGTCCACCACCCTGCTACTGTCTCTGTCCTATCTCACTGTCCACTCCTCTGCACCTGTCTCTGTCCTACCTCACTGTCTACCACCCTGCCCTTTCTCTACCTCACTGTCCACCACCCCGCTCCTGTCTCGGTGGGGTGCCTCATAGGCGTCCATCTGTTGCCGGGACACTTTGGCCAGTTTGTCGGCGAGCTCTCTCCATCGGCTGGCCACCTCCACCGCAGTAGTCAGAAGCACGAAGTCCATGATGAGGCGCGCCACCAGCCCCTGGCAGTCCAGCTTCAGCAGGGCCTGGGGACAACAGGGACAGTCAGACAGGACCACTGTGTGGACAGAAGCTGGGGTTAAAGGGCCACTATGTAACTTCTCTAGTGAAGGGTACCTGCTTGTCTCCATGGAGATGTTATTGCTTTGCCTATGGGGTATTAACTGCTAACACATAACATATTTACATCACCAAGTTACCTTTTATCATTTTGAAAATGCTATAATCACCCCAAAATAACGTATTAGCACGTTTAATAAGTTTCACTTTTGTTTTTGACACTCTGAGTCTTCAGAGTACTCCAGGATGGACCCAGTCATTTCCTCACAGACAAACTGAGCTAGTGTTCACCTTCCAACTGACAGGGGCAGTTCCATGTTTTCCCCCTGCTCTTGTACACCAATAAAAAATATTACATGTTTCCTAAAATCTAACTTTTACAAGACAACATACATAACATAGAGAAATGAGGAGTGTGCACCTTTGAGCTGATGCCAGAGCACAGGTACAAACCACCTCTGCTGAACGCTGGTCTGTTTTTATCAGAAAACCAGGAAGTACACCACGAAGAAACCAGGAAGTACTGCTCAGACCCCCTCCCCACCACTGTTTTGAGTGCGCCCTCTTCTGACCCCTATTTCTGTTAATTTACACAGAGATAAATGTGTGTCCTCTGGCATCTGCTTTCAGCCTTTCGGACCAACATATAAAGAAGGCACAAGTGCGTTCTCTGCTGACCCCCATTTCTGTTCATTTACACAGAGATAAATGTGTGTGTCCTCTACTGCCCCCTCTCTGACCTCTGCTGACCCCCATTTTTGTTCATTTACACAGGGATAAATGAGAAGTCAGCACCTTTCAGCTGATCAGACTCACACACATACAACAGGTGCTTCTACACAAAGATAAATGTGTGTGTCCTCTGCTGACTCCTCTCTGACCTCTGCTGACCCCTGTCTCCTCTCATTTACTCGGAGACAAACCTGAGGAGTGTACCTTTCAGCTGATCAGGCCCATACATACATCAGCTCTTGTCTGGTCAGCCAAGACCTCAATAATTTACCTTATATCACCTGATTTCCAATGCGCGTGATTGACAATTAACCAATCAGAGAAACGCATGGTCTGCTTGTGTCAAAACATGATGGTTTATGAGTAAAAAAGAAAGAAAAAACAGAGGACTGAGACCTCAAAACAAATGCACAGACCCACCCTCTCTGGCCTCTGCTGACCCCTATCTCTTCTAATTTACTCGGAGTAAACTTTTTAAGTTTAAACCAACTGGATTTCAGCATTGAAACTGGCAACCCAAAGAGACAGTCATATGGGGATCATTCTGCTTTCTGTTTGGATACTCATCTTGAGAACCAAAACACTAAATGACCACAGTAAAAGCTATATTGAACATGTTGTACCTAGTATCAGGGACACATATATATCATGTTTAAGAGATGACAGTCAGTGTGTTGCTCTCAGGAGCAGTCATGTCAGCGAGGTCACACTGAAAGAACAGGGTCACAGGCACTGTACTTGAGGTTCTGAGCAGCTGAAAAGTCTCTCTCTGATCTGAACTGTCACCTGCAGCCATTCATTAATCAGTGCTAATGCAGCTTCTGCAGCTAGTGACTGAATTCTGAAGGTTCTGAGCTTTCCCCTGTTGCATGGCCTGCCATATACGGAGAATGAGAAAAACTCCTGCTCCTGTTGCCCTCACCCCCTGTCAGCCCCTGTCAGCCCCTGTCTGTAGGCCTCCTCCCATCCCCATCAGCCCTAAGTCACTGCCCCCCTTTCCTTTTCAGCCCTCATTCACTGCCCACTCAAATGCCTGACATTCCTCCTCATTCTCAAGAGGGAGATAAGCCCCATGCCCAGACGCTGGCGGAAGGAAGCCGACCAAAACTCCGGAAAGCACACAAAATACATACAGAAGGACGAGGAATGCTCCTGTCTGCTCCTCTGGCTCTGCTCCTCTGTCTCTGCTTCTCTGGTTCTGCTCCTCTGGCTCTGTTCCTGTCTCTGCTCCTCTGGCTCTGCTCTTCTGGCTCTGTTTCTCTGGCTCTGCCCCTCTGTTTGCTCCTCTGACGCTGCTCCTGTGTCTCTGGTTCTCTGGCTCTGCCCTTTGGCTCTGCTCCTCTAGCTCTGCTTCTATTTGCTCTTCTGGATCTGCTCCTGTCGCCTCCTCCGGGTCTGTTCCTATCTGCTTCTCTGGCTCTGCTCCATCTGCTCCTCTAGCTCTGCTCCTGTCTACTCCTCTCGGGCCCTGTCTGCTCATGTCTGAACTCAGTGGGCAAGCTCAGAGTGCAGACACAGCATTAGTCAGCACCTCTCAGGCGCCTGTCCAGTACTTACACATAATCACATGTGCTCTTACAAACAGTCTAAAAGGGCACCAGGGTAACACAGAACACAACTGTAGAATTTCTCAGAGGACAATTCTATTGAGGACAATATTGTGTCTGTGCATAATTTGTTTAGCTTTCAGAAATAGCAGATTGGTTATTGCAAGATATTTAGTTCATTACAGGGTTGTCAAAAGTATCACAAATCAGATACGAATCGATACTAAAACTCATTTGAGCAGGTATCGCTACTAAAAGCGTCACATTCACAGGACAGAAATGAACCTTTCCCGAATAGCTTTAGAATGATCTTGAGCTGTATCAGAACAAGTATAAGGACCGCTATGGAACCTATCTGGACAACTGAGGAATTACACAGAAATAAGGCCACATGGTAATATAAAAGAAAGTACTACCATTTAATGTTGAAAATGACATTCCATTGTTTAAAGGAAGAGTGTTTGTTATCATCATCGTGGTATCAGAAACAGTATTGAGTATTGATTCGGTTCTATAACATCAAAATCGAGTTTGAAATTTTTGTATAGTGACAACACTACTTCAAATCTAACATTGCTTTTACTGATAACAAATGTAACACTAATCAGTAAAAAGAATCATGTACAAGTTAAACTAATGGTCCAATCAGAAAACAGAAGATGTTCCTCACTTGGAGATGCTGGATTCTATTCTAACGTAAATAAATCTATAATGCCTCTCTCTGATCTGAACTACCTAAACTGCACTACCTGCAGCCAGGGCCGGCCCAGCCTATAAGCGGACTAAGCAGCCGTTTAGGGCCCCAATCTGGCAACCCCCCATAATATACATTGCATGCAGTACGCGCGCAGTGCGTGCTACTGACGCATCTCCGCTGTAGCGCAGTAAGCGCACTCTATAATGCACACAGGATGTATTTGTATTGACAGTCTGGCAACCAATTGAAGGATGCTGCACCTGATCTTGCGATGATTGGCCAACTTCATTGTAAGCGAGCACGAGCAGTGTGGAATAAACAAATGCATAATGTAACAGTACTGTGCCCGACTGTTCGTGGTCGTCTTCATTTTCTTCACATCATGTCGAAACAAATCTACCTGTCGGGTGTGGAGAAACGTAAAAAAGAAGAAATAGAAGAAGAGAAGAAACAGCAAGGTAATGTTGAGTGAATCTTACAAAGCAGTTAGTGCAATTATTAATGTGACAAGTTACATTATCGTCGTCATTGGCGTCGAAGCGACAGTTGTAGTAGCTGGCGGCGGGACCCCCAGCCCAGGCCCAGCCCAGCGCAGGGTGGTGTTGTGTTTGTGACCGACCACGCATCCTTCTTCCCTAGTGGTGAAAGTCATGTCTTTATGAAACATAACATTTTCATGATTGTGTTACCTGCCCGTAAATTATGTGTGTGTAGTATATTGTTGTTAGACAGTTAGCAGACTCAGAATAGCCATCACATTACCTGTAACAGTGGCATCTGCAGAAAGGAGTTTCTCAAAGCTGAAATTAATCAAAACATACCTGAGGTCAACTATAGCACAAGAGCGTCTTTCAGGAATGATAAGCATTACCCAACAGGTGGGGAAGGAGATTAGTTACAGTGATGTCATAAATGACTTTGCATCTGAGAAGGCAGGAGGATAAAATTCTAATGAAGCTCTAGAATCAATCATTGTACCCACTTTAGAGCAATTCATTGAGTTAGTTTTGCAGTGTTACTTATATTTACTTGAAT
>KN485803.1:0-19470 GCA_000787095.1 Periophthalmodon schlosseri
AATGGAAGATAATTTAACCTTGAACCAGTTTATATATTTCTAGGCACCATTTCTGATTTCTCAAAACAAAATTGGTCTACTCTTTGTGCCTAATCTAAACCCAGAGAACTGATATGGAAAGTGCCACGCTTCTGGAGTAAAAAAAAGTAGAAAATAAAATGTACAGCGTCTTAACATCCCTGTAACACTTTGAGTCAAACTAAACCAAAGTGTTTTTCTGTCTTATCTTGTCTATTCCCTGGCAGCTGTTCTGCTCGGTGATTGCAGGGCTCTTGCACTACTTCTTCCTGGCGGCCTTTGCCTGGATGTGTATCGAGGGCATCCATCTGTACTTAATCGTGGTGGGTGTCATCTACAACAAAGGCTTTCTGCACCGCAACTTTTATGTTTTTGGTTACGGCAGCCCGGCGGTGGTGGTGGCCATATCAGCAACAATGGGAGCCAAGTACTACGGCACAGACAAAATGTAAGCACAAGCTATTTATGTCCCTAAATACAGGAAGTGTGATATTAGTCATGTGTTCAAGGTAACATTACTTTTTAAATACTCATAGAACAGTAATGGTGAGTACTGCAACTTGTTTACTAAGGTTAAACGTACAAACTCTATTGATCCACAAGGAAAATTACTGGGACACAGTAACTCACATATTTCAATACAATAACAACGAGAGAATGAAAAGTTAATTTGGCAGTTTTCAGATTGTAGAATGTGATGATGTCATACTCCCAGATGGGGGCAAGAGACAGATTTCCTTATTCCCTACATTGTACTTTGCCACAAAATATCCAAAAGGCAAATTCACAAATGTTGAACCTGGTATTTTCAATTATTGATTAAACCCAAGAAATCACTGTATTACAACATAATTTAGCATTTTAACAATATCAGTTTTAGCCGCCCACATCTCTATTAATTAATATTGGCCTATAGAACGCTGTGATGTCATCTGAAGCCCAGTAATAAAATAAACTGTAAAAAGTATTATAATAGTAGTAGTAGTAGTAATAATGTAGTATTACTTCATTTAAGTCATAGTTGCTAGGCTTCACACACACACCACCCAAAATAAACAAGTAGAAGGATATGGCACAAAAATGCATTCTGTTCTGACTCATTAAAACCCATTGTTCTCCAGATGTTGGCTAAGCACAGAAAATCATTTCATTTGGAGTTTTATTGGACCAGCATGTCTGATCATTTTGGTAAGAAAGTCATATTGTGTTATTCAGATAGTAGCAGTAAAGTTGTGACAAGTGTTTGGCTGTGTGTTCTCTGTTTGAAGGTGAATCTGTTGGCTTATGGGGTGATCATGTACAAAGTGTACCAGCACACCGCAGTGAAGAAGCCCGAAGTCAGTCATTATGAGAACATCAGGTAGACGATGTTAAAACTAAAGTATTTATTTTTCACGTATTTTTTTTCAAACTTAAAACCCACGTCTGTCTCAGGTCGTGTGCTCGCGGCGCTCTGGCTCTACTCTTTATCCTTGGAGCCACTTGGACATTTGGAGTTCTTCATATCGTTCATGAGACCACACTGACGGCCTATCTGTTCACTTTCACTAATGCTTTCCAGGGAATGTTCATCTTTATCTTCCTCTGTGTGCTGTCCCGAAAGGTACGCCACGTTTTTACTACTACTACTACTACTTTTATATTATGTAGTTAATGTGTAGTTAATATTTTGGCAACAGTTTATTTTTCATCACCCTAGATACAGGCATATACCTCATTAAGTACAATATAACGCTTCTTGTATTAAGATTAGGGTTAGGGTTATGTGTTCGAGTTACAGAAGTTACAGGTAAACAAATTAAATATGCACATTTTTTATTCTTTATTTTGTCCAAATATTGTTTATATTTAGACTATTCTATTATAATCCATCAGAAATCTGCTTTAGTGTGTCTGTATTTGTTTTAGAGGAGGCTCAAGTCAAGTATCTCACAAAACATTAAAGAACTGGAGAATAAATGAATCACTTTATATCACTTTATGTCCTTAGTAAGATCACAATGCAAGTTTGATTTATTTTCTGCTCTTTTTGAAATATTTATGTAGACCATATCATTTTGCCTATCTTCAAAACTACAATTTTAGCCATTTTAAAAACTCTATCTCCCACCTCTAGTGTGAGCTACATATTACAGATTATCACAAAAAGCATTAGATTGTACTTAACGAAGAAGGCGTGTATCAAGTGTAATGCAAAACAAAATTACACTACTATATATGTTTTATTTTCTTTTTCCTCAGATCCAGGACGAATACTACCGCCTGTTTAAGAACGTGCCGTGCTGTTTTGAATGCCTGAGATGAAACAGAGCCTGAAGATCTTCCAGCAGCCCTTGTGCAGAGGAGTCAACACTTGAGCTCCACAATATCCTGTGACTCATGTTTTCCTTCAAGACAAAAGTGTGGGAGGAGTCGTGTTGTACAGCTCACAAATATCATGTAGCAATTTACAGTCATGCTTCGACAACTTCTTTAAGTGCATGTCTTGTATCCATGTCAAACACATGTGGAAGAACTAATACGTGTATAATTTATCTTAAAGATGTACCTTGCTCTTTCCTGTTCAAAAATGTAAATTATTTCTATGGAAAATAAACTTGATAAAACGTTTCATTATTTTGAACTGATGAAATAAATAAAGAAACTGGCAGAGTTGCATCCTGCAGCAAGGCAAAACCCAGTTAGTTGTGCCATACTGCCATCTAGTGGATATATAACAGAGATGTCCCTAGCCTTATCCCTAATATCCCCAATAAGAGGTGAATTAAAAGTACAGCAAAACAACATTACAATCTAAACATATATATGCTAAACAGAATGACTACAACAGTAAAGGTAAGGTAGTCATATAAAGGTTAAAATGTCCTCAGAAAGTAAATTTCCTTCAGCAAAAACACAAGGTAGTCATTGGTGATTTCAGTTATTTCTTATTCTTATTTTCATTTTAAAAATCTAAAATGGTCAGTTTATGCTTTTATTGAACTAATTTGCAATAACAAGAATTTGCGAATATTTTCTCTTCAAGTTGATTACATGAAATAAAAATGGCTTCACGTGCTCAGTTATGTCAAAACTGCCTCAAAACTGCCACTAACACAACTATCTAAATGTCTCAAAGTCAGTTAATATCTTTTTGTTTTTTGTATTTTTCAATAAAGCCTGAAATGGCTACTGACCCAGATGCATGTGTGCTTGGAACAAAACTGAAAGCAGTCCAAGAATTTAAGTATCTGGGAGTTACATTGGACACACAGCTGTCGTTCAAACAACACGTCAAAAGAACAGTGAATAAAATCAAATATAATTTATCACATTTTCATCATATAAAAAATAATCTAACAACAAACTCTGCAATTATGTATTTAAATTCAATGATTTTAAATTATTGCAAAACACTCTTAAATTAGTTGGAACTATTTATATTACAAGTTAGACTCTGACAAGCAAAATTACTCTTAAATTAGTTGGAACTATTTATAAAAAAGCATTCAAGGTATTAGACAAAAAAAAAAAACCCACTAATTATCATTACTGCAGAATACTTGACAAAAACAAATGTCTCTTAAGGGACAACACAATCAAATATGCAGATTTAATTTTTGATATACAAAGTTTTTAACAATCTTGCTCCACCTCCTCTAAAGCAGTTTGTGAAAAGAAATTCAAACTGGACAACAAGACCAGGTTCTAGAGGTGACGGCTCTGTGCCGTTTAGGTGCTTTTGGACAACTCTCTTTTGCTTATGGAGCAGGTCAGACGTGGAACACACTGCACTTTCAACACTGGCAGCATTTTCAGCAGCTTTAAAGGAGTGGTTGTTCCAGGGTCAAATATGTCACCACGTAGAACTAAATGACATTTTTATATTGAGGGTTTGTTGGTTTAACTTTTAACTTCTAACTTCAAATGAACTGTTCTGTGGTGGAGAGTGTGCTGTATGTATAAAGAGTGTGGTGTTTGTATAGAGTGTGCTGTATATATATAGTGTGCTGTATGTATAGAGAGTGTGTTGTATATATAGAGTGTGCTGTATGTATAAAGAGTGTGGTGTTTGTATAGAGTGTGCTGTATATATATAGTGTGCTGTATGTATAGAGAGTGTGTTGTATATATAGTGAACCTGCCGAGGGACTGAAGATGGAAATTAGCCACGTTGGCTATAATCTTACGTTCGCTGCTGTTCTTTTCCCTGTCCTCTAGACTGTTTGACATCAACCTGCCGAGGGACTGAAGATGGAAATTAGCCACGTTGGCTATAATCTTCACATATTTACATTTTTAAATGTCAATTTATATGTGCTGTCATTTTACGAATAAATAAAAATACAAATAAGAAATATGTTATGTATATGTTAAGTATTGTATGTCCAGTTTTACCCCAACATTTTCTACAGCTACTTTATTTTTGCCTGTTTATTTTTCATGTTTAGATCAGTTATAAATATTTCAGAACCCCTGGCAGTTTAATCCTCTTTGAAAAATGCTTAGGGTCCCCATTGAATTTCGTCTTTACTTTTAAATTCCAATCAGTTATGAGCAAACAAACTGCTAAAAGAAATTGCACTGCACCCTCTAGTGGCCATTTTATAGAAGTAAGCTAGAAATGTAAGGTAAAATGTAGTTTAGTGTAAATTGTTGCTTTTCACGCAGTTTAAAGGGGTAACTAAGTGAGTGGTTCTCATATGTTTTTAAATTAAGTAACTCCTAAGACAGTATGTGGATTTCAAGTATCACTAGATCTACACCTGGACTATATCAAGAAAAAATAGGGTTAAACTTGGTCTAAAATTCAGCTAAATCAAGTCTAAAATGAGACTATACCACGGATAAGACACTTTTCATTAAAGATTAACCCACAGGAGTACAAAAACATTAATAGATTTTGCTCTATAATAAACAAATACTCAATGCTGTGTTTTTAAGTATACATTGTATTGTAATATTCTGAGATCACTTTCAAATTCTTTAAAGTTTAAGAAAAGTGTTTGAGTGTTTCAATACCAGCACCACCTCAGTGAGGGCTCTCAATTGGACCGAATATGTATTCCACTGAGCCTGTCTGAACAAACTGTTTACTTCATTTAAAAAAAGTCATCATCTTGGATAATTTTTTAACTTTTCAAATGCTTCAACTCTGCATTGAAGAGAAATAAACCAGAAATAGAGAGACAAATTAAAACTGCATTTAAGTAAAAACATTTCTGTATGTTATTGCTATGGTAGATAATTTTATAATGCTTGCCCATATTATTATATTTGATTTAGATTCAACTTCACAGTAAGTCTAAATATGACTACTACTCACCTTGAAGCTACGACTGTCCCCTTTCTTCACTGGGGACAAGAAAATGTGTTTAGTCTCTCAAATAGAAGTGACTTGTCACTATTAGAACTGGCTGTAAGTTGTTGTTTACACACTGATCTGGAGCTAGATGACACTGACAATCAGAACTCAAACTTCACTTCATGTGGCTTTGATTTTGTGACAGAACTCAAACTTGTGTAACTGCACAACTGGTTACAGTGACATGCAAACAAAATGCACAGTGGTCAGCATGGCTTTGACACTTGATGTTTATTCTAATGAAATAAGGGTCATGAAGGCGATAGGAGAGAGTATAAAAGGATCAGAGCTCAAAGCCTCGTCGTACTGCTGTCCTCACCATGCGAGCTCTACTTCTGTGCTGCCTGGTGGCTCTGGCCGGTGAGTTGTCACTTTTAAACTATTGTAAAATTTTTGAGTTTTCTTTCTTTAATTTAATTTAAAATCTGATTCTAGTTCTATTTAGATCTTAAATTGGAATTTTTAGTGTCACTTAATAATTTGAAGAAAATAGTAAAAAAGTGTGACTACTGAGACATGCTTATGTTCTTGAGAGATGTAACTGTTTTATGTGACTTTCTGTACTGCTGTGCTGACTGCTACCTTGGCCAGGTCTCTATTCTGATCTAAGAAATTCTGATTCTCAATGACTTCCAGGTTCAATAACCATATAGATAGTCACAGATAGAGAAGTCATTCAGATTTCTGTCACACTGATACTTTTAGTATAGGGCTGTTAATTCACAATAACTATATTGACTAATTGTTCAGTACATGACAGATGGAGCAATTATTTTTGGGGGTCAATATTTATCGTGGCTACTTCTTCTTTGTACTAGTTGCTAACTCATTTTTCTGTACTACGATCAGATTTGAGCTGTAGAGGGTTGCATAAATATCTTCTATGATTCATTAAGTGTTTCATTTATTTACTGTAGCTCGTGTTCATGAACTATACTGTACATTTGGAATAGTTTTTTTGCGGAGAAATCCTGCCTTAGTGTTTTGGTGTCATATATATATCGTACTTCAAAATTTGTTATCATGACAGGTCTAGTCCTACTCACTAAATATGTTTGGGCAGTGTATAAACCAGCTTTATTCCAGCTTTAGATTTGTCTTAACCTTGTCTAAACAAGATTTAAGCCTAAGGTCTAAGATATAGTTATAACATGGATCCCCTAGAGAAGACCCAACTTAGTCCTGGTCTAGATCTGGTGTAGTCCTGGTTTAGTCATAGACTGAAACTGGTTTAGATCTGGGTTAGGTTTGACATGCTCTTGATCGAGAAGCTGCAACCCCAGGACAAGTTTCAAGTTTCATTAGATTATTTATTTATCCAACTAGACTTTATTATGTTTTTATTTAACTAGTGTTATTTTTATAGTGTTCAAATGTGCCCTGTAGCAGTTTGTGCAGTAAAAAATGGATCTAACAGCTCTTAACTTTCTTTTTCAGTGTGCAATAAGAGTCTACACTATGGTAAGTCCTTAGATCTCCCTTAGATCTCCACTTGAGATTAAAAAAAAATAAAAAAAAGTAATATTTTGTGAATGGCTTTTACAGACCTCAACTTGAACCCCAATAAAATCTATGAGTACCAGTATGAAGGATGGGTCAAATTTGGTCTGGGCAAACTAAACCATGCCGAGTCCGGTGCAAGAATGAAGTGCAATGTCAACATTGTGGGCGCTTCTTCTGCTGACACCTTTCTTCTGCGGGTACAAAACATATACTTAGATAATTTTTACATATGATGAACTGGTTAAAATTTTATGTCTCCAATATTGGTAAGATAAAGTAGTAAAAACTTAGTAGTAGTAGAGAAGATAGCCATACATGTGCTAAAAATACTAGTAGAAGAATTATGGGCACTGGTAGGAACAATTGCGGTTATAAGAAGAAGTAACTACAGCATTGCTCTTTTTTATCTGCAGTTCTCCAATGTAGTCTTTGAGGAGTTCAATGGCGTCCCAGGCAGGAGCAACTTTGTGGCAGTTAACCAGCTCGCCGAGAAGATTGCTCAACAGTTGGCAAAGCCCATTGTTTTCACATACTCTGCAGGGAACGTGGGTGAAATCAAAGTCTCCCCTGAAATGACCGACACTGCGGTCAACGTTGTCAGAGCAGTCCTAGACTTCTTACAAGTCACAGTCAAAACCACTCAGGATATCTACGAACTTGAGGAGGTAAGAACTGCTTTTTGTTTCTTTAAATTCCTCTCCTCTGCAAGCACTTCTATCACACCAACAATCAACCATACATTTTTGTAGGTTGGCATCCATGGAAAGTGTCTTAGCAGCTATACAACTAAGATAAACAACCAGGAGAAAGTGATGGATCTCACTCAAGTGGTGGATGTGACCAACTGCAGGGAGAAGGCTGCCTTCTACTTTGGAATGGCTACTGCTATTGAGGACAAGGTCTCCAAGCAGGTCTGTCCACCCCACTAAGCCATCATTATTGTTTTCATTGGTTAAAATAACAACTATTTTTATATGCATTTGATGCAGAGGGGCGAGTCCAGCTTCTCAACTGTCAAGTACACCTACAACATCAGAGGAACAGAGGAGGCAGGAGTCATCACTAAAGCCCAAGCCCTGGAGCTGCAGTACTTCACTCCCTTCAATGTGAAGAAAGGCAGCTTCAAGATGGAAGCCATGTAAGACAACTCACGTTAAGAGGAGTACTTCTTCCATCTCTGCTATGAAGAACAACTACAGAAATTGCAATGTATACTGTGTTACAGGAAGGAGCTGGTACTCACAGCTGTGAAGGACAAAACTCAGGACATCCCCATTGACAGACCGCTGCAGAGCAGAGGAAACCTCATACACAAAGTGGTGAAGAATTGGGCTAATGTACCAATCATGATGCAGAAGATGGATGACCCTGTACCTAAGGTAGCCTTTGGATTCATTCATTATAGTTAGCTTAAAATAATGATAATAAAATAAAAATAAATAAATAAAAAACAGCTCAATGACCCTATTTTCTCAGGCTACAGAGCTGATCAAACGTCTGGCTCAAGCAAACAGACAACAAATCGACAGTGCTACAACTGAAGATGCCATCAAACTGTACCAGCTGCTGCGAGTCATTCCTTTGGATAAACTGGAGAAGATGTGGGCGGATGTGGAAGGGAACCCTGATGAGAGGTCAGTCTGGATCTAATTTGCACTACTAGATTAAAGAATATCGCGCTACATTGGAATTTAATGAAAAAAAAAAGATGATAAACACAATTTATTTTTTTCTCCATAGGAACTGGTTCTTACACACTGTTGTTGAGGTTAATGATGCCAGAATCCTGACTTTCCTGGAACGTGTTCTTCGGGAGGAAAAATTAAATCCAATGGAAGCCATTACTGTCATTGTGCGAGCATTCAACCACCTCGAGGCAACTCCAGAGCTGCTCAGGATGGCAGAGGTGAGTTTAAAGAGTCGTATTCTTTGCTAATCAAATGTCATAATGTTGATATTTATAACAAATATATTCTTATTCATCAAGAAATTCCTCACCATGACCTACAATAACCCCATCATAAGAAGAACTGTGGTGCTGTCCTATGGCTCCCTGGTGTTTAAGCACTGTGCCTACAATACCCCCTGCCCAGAGGAGGCCATCAGGGTAGCTTTATATGTTTCATTTTAAGTTTCAGTACAACTTAATGTGAAATTAGAACTTATATGTATTTTTATGATTCAGCCACTGTTGAACATGGCAGAGGAGAGTCTCAGGAATAACAATGTGATGGAGAAGATTCTGATCCTGAAGGCACTAGGTAACGCGGGTCATCCTCGCAGTCTCAAAACCATCAACAAGTTCCTGCCTGGTCTGGACCCTAACCCACACCGAGTGGACAAGGAACCACGGGTAGTGAGCGCAGCTGTGCAGGCCATGAGACTGATCACTGCCAGGGATCCTCATGGGGTAAGGACAAGCTCAAAATGATATAAATGTTTTCATGTAAGCAGCTTTGCCATAATAAAGGTAATGGTTGTAACATGGATTCGTATTGGTTTAAAAAAAACAGCAACACAGCTGCAACTGAACCTGGAATGCCTTTAGCTATCATCTGTTGATCATTATATGTTGATCATCATTATATCTACACATCTAATTTACCTTTTATATTCTCTATGTTGTCCTCCAGGTGCAACTGAAGACTCTGAAGCTGTTCTTGAACCGGGAGCTTCAGCCAGAGCTCAGGATGCTGGCTCTCATGATCATGTTTGACGCTAAGCCCTCCGTGGCCCTGGTCTCCACGGTGACTGCTCACCTGCTGGAGGAGAAAGACATGCAGGTGGTCAACTTTGCATACACGTACTTTAAGAGCCTGTCCAGAGCAATGACACCAGACAACCATTACCTGTAAGTATACTTGTGCACAAACATTCACTTGTAATATTCACACAAGCAGCTCGAGAAGGTTACAATGTTGAGGTTGTCTTTGGTATTTTTACGTAACACATCAGAAAATGTGGCAAATTGTACTTTTTTCTAGATCTATTGCTTCAAGTGTTGCCGTGAAAATCTTGGCCCCCAAATTTGCTTGTCTGGGCTACCTCGAGAGCAGAGCCGCACGCATGGACTGGTTCCATGGTATGTTTACAAAAACTATTACCTCCTGCTTATTGGAGTTTATAATGTTATTAATTAGATCAGTTATGACAAGCGGGTCAATCCCAATAAACCCTTTTTAATAAACATTATTATAAAAACAAGGAAACCTGCAATAAATAAAAAGCATAATGACACATTTTAAGTAGTTAGTTAGTGTTAGAAGTAAATTTTTGAAACCCCAAATTTATGGAAAAGTTTCTTGCTAATCCAAAGAAAAATACACACCATAAATATTTATACTGAGGCCATACTGTTCCACTCTATCATTTATTGAACGATAAGTCACTATAGTAAGGCCTAACTGTGACCCTTTAACTGTTCTTGAATGCAGACGACTTCCTGATTGGTACCGCCGCCGAGGCCTTCATACTGAAAAGAGCATCACAGATCATCCCAGCTGAAATGATGGTGAAATGGAACTTTTATTTCATTGGGAGGATCCTGCAGCTGGTGGAGGTACGCCAAAATCTAGTGACAAGCAACTAACCACAACATCACACAACATCCAAATATTTCTCTTCATTTCTCAAGTTGGGTATCCGCCCAGAGGGACTGAGAAATCTGTTCGGTGCCAACATCGAAGGATTTAGAGGAGATCTGAGCATGACTGACTTCCAGGCTATTTTTGATGTTGTAAGTATTTGAAATGTAAAAAAGTACAAACTAAACATGTTTGTTTATCTCACAAAGTGTAATGATCTTGCAGCTCAAAAAGTGGGAAACGCTGCCAAACGACAAGCCTCTGTTGAGCGTCTACACACGTGCATCCGGACAGGAGTTTTACTTCAGTGATGTAAACAAGGACTTAGTGGAGTGGGTAATAAGGGTAAGGTCACAAAGTGAGATTATTCTGTGGTACAACAATGAAAAAATGAAATGCTATCCAATATTATTGTATTAAAATAACAAGGAACAGGGGATGGATACTGCCACACCACCTTGATAAATGTCTGATCTCATTTGTCTGAGCAATGGTTGGAGAGGCCGATTGGCAGCCTTGTCTCCATCAGTATGTTTAGTCTATACACAATACATAACATACTGGAGAAATCTTGAAAAGTGCTATATAGGAACCTTAAAGCCTTTTCCTTTGTATCAAAATTGAGTTTGAAATGAAGAATACTTACTTTCACGGACGTAATTGAGTACTTCTGGATTATTCTTATTTTTCATTGGTGGCATTTTATTCAAATGTGTGTATAGCATTTTAAATAATTTTAAAATGTACTCTTCTCCATCTCCAGGTATTCAGTCCATCTGCAGGAAAAGATAGCTGTGTGTGGAGAATGATTGAGCAGCTAATCCAAGGCTTCTCATGGCGCGGAGTCCTGCCATTCCTGACTATTGAAGCTCGCTACATCCAAGCCACAACCCTCGGTCTCCCACTCGAGATCAGCAAATACTATCACGTTGTGAATGGCCTCTCAGTCAATGGTAAGACCTTTATAGCAAAACAAAATAAGTATTGTATCGGTAGTATTAGTGAAAATATAATTGTACCTTTTTTGCTTTATTTAACAAAGCTAAAGCTGCGATGAACCAACAAGGCGCTGAGAATCTTGGACAGTTGCTTTCTTCAGAGACTACAGTGAAGACTGACGGCTTCATTGGGTAAACAGAGAAAAGTCCATCGTATAAGATATCAGCCTGAAGAAAAGCAAAGCAAATATTGGTGTGCATTATCTGTCCTTTTGTAGATACACCAAGAATTTCTGGATTTTCTACGGCATCAACACCGACTTATTCCAGTCCGCTGTCGAGATTAAGACCAGAAATCCTGTTGCTATCCCATGGAATTTCGCTGCAAAGATCAATATCCGCGAGTGGAAATTCGAACTTGAGATCCCTCGCAGCAACAAAGAGCTTGAAGTCTTCTCTTTCAGGTGATACTTCTTACACACTGTTCACGTGTGACAACAATCATGATTTTCCACAATATTTATGGAGGTTCTCAGAAAGGTGAAGAAGTGTATTATGTAAATTGTCTGTATATTTTTGTTTTTCACACAGTTCCAACGCATATGCCATCTCAAGGAACATCATTAACCCAGAAGCAGCTAAAAAGATCCCAATTATTCCCAATGGACACAGTGTGAGCCAAATTTATAACTCTAAGGTAAGTTCATTGAACAGATTCTGAAGCTGTTAAATATTTGTAGGCCTGTCACGATAATTACTATATTGACTTATCGTTCAATATATGATAGATGTAAAAATATTTTTTGGGGGTGAATATTTATCAAGGGTAGTTTTTCTTTGCAGTAGTGGGATGTTGTATTATTATTTTCATATTCATGTAGTATATTATATGTATTTTGAATAGTATTTAGAATAGTTTTTGGGGATAATTCTGCTTTATGGTCTGGTTTCAGTAGTATTGTTTATCATCTATATATCGCACTTCAAACTTAGTTATCGTGACAGGCCTAAATAGAGGTTAATGGTAAATAAAAGGTGCACATTTTCTATCTTGCAGTTTTATCAGCCTAACAATCTGCATTCAGTTGAAAAGATGTGCTCCGAGAGTGCCATCTATGGACTATCCCTGTGCTCAGAGTACGAGATGAGGCGCGACTACAGCCATGAGGAGTATCCCCTGTATTACTTCCTCGGGTTCACACACATGGCCCTCAAAGTAGCACCAGGTACTACCACTAATATAGTAACTATGATAAAATGTGTATCAGAAAAATGAGAATGGCAAAATCAAAAGTTCTAAAATTGACGAACTGATCACATATACAAAGTCAAATGGGATAATAGCTATAGCTAATACTACAAGCACTGAATACTACAGTGAAATCCTCGGAGCACACACATACAACTGCATTTGGTACAAGATATAGATTTTATTGATCCAAAAGTGAAGAACAACAACTAGGCTACTACAGCTACTGTAATTATGACTATTGTTACCACCAAAAATGTCGGCAACTAAAACTACCCCACAGTGCAGTAGTTCAATGGACATAACTAATAACAGATGCTCCTTTAAGGCAGTGACTTATCAGAACTCTGTTAGAACTGAAGAAGCTACTTAGATGAGTGGCAAAATGCATTCGTTCTAAAAAAAACTTTTGTCTGACAGAATTCAATTTTGTTTTGCGATGCTACAATATAACTGTAACTGTAACTTTTTTACAGTGTAGTTTTAATAATTAGAGTTCGAAAATTTGCCACAATTTAAACAAATATATTGACATTTTAATCCCCGCACGTTTTGTATTGTTGCTATTAACAATGCTGGTTGACGTGTTTCAGTCCCGGGAGCTGCAGCTGTTGAGAAGATCCACCTGGAGATTAACGCAGACCCGCACGCGGTTTCAGTGAATGTGCGCCAGCTCCTCGACAATCTGAGGAGGATGTCCAAGGTGGGATCACGTTTACCTATGTGTGTGTGCTGTACTCATACACTGTATAAAGATATTATATATACAGTCTATGGCTGTACTCTACCCCTGCGCAAATCTGCAGTCACCTCCATTCTTCTCTTTTCCATTGTGTTTTCAGTATGTCCACCCATCAAGCGCCAGCGCATCTCACGAGCAGCAGGACAGACCATCAAGGGTAAATATCATCAATATCATGCCACATTTAGAAGTATGTGAGAATGTGTAAATGTACAGAGCATTTTAGATGTTTAAACTGAGGTATGACTGGTTCCATAATAAAAGTATAGCCAGTTCTTAGTTTGATAACAGCAGCATATTTCAAATAAGGTCAGACATGGGCTATCAATTGTTGAGAAAATTCCTATGTAGTTTTGTAAGTATAAAAGGAAGGGTCTGGCATATTGGTATCGCACATGAAGCATTACATAGGATTGTAGCTCTGTCCAAACTTGATTGCGATATCTTGCCACCACTACAATCTAAAGTTATTTCATCTATACTTCAAAACATGATTTTTTTTATGTTCTGTTTTCATTTTACACACTGTCACAGAATTTCCCACATTGGGCCTATAAATAAATGATTGATGTTGGAGGTAATAAAATCTTGCCCATGTACCCGTAGGGCATACAGGGTTCACCTGTGCCTGTGCTGAACTTCAAAGTGCTGGCTGTGAGCAGTAGTCAGAAGGCCGAGGGTTACGACGCCTCCTTCTTCTACACGCCTGAAGGGGAGGGCCAGAGCACGCAGCTCATCCTCAGCCATGTCGGAGAGCCCAACAACTGGAAGATGTGCGTGGACACTGCTATGGCTGCAAAGGCTAAGGCAAAGGTGATACATCAGACTCAGTGCATGTGTAGAAAATACATTAATGACTATAATTTCATATAGGTATGGTAAGGACAGTTATTGATTTAGACAGATAAAACATCAATGTACTAAGTCTAAACTATAGCTCAGTATTAGAGTTAACTGAACCACAGAAATATAATACTCTTAATAAGACTCTTTTCAGTAATACACTTATAAAATGTAACAGTAATACTGTGTTTAGATTAAATGCAACAGGCTAACATTAGAGGCCGTATGTTTACAAAAGCTGCTTTGGTAATGATTGCTCTCACTGTGTTTGTTCTAGGCTCACATCGCATGGGGAGCAGAGTGTCAGCCCTACGCCATGTCTGTGAGGTCCGCATATGTGTCTGGCAACAAGCCCGAGCTGCGGGCCGTCTTCCGCTGGGACCGGGTGCCAGAGGCCATGGTGGTGCAAGGAAGAAGGTGGGTCAGTCTGAAAGAGGAGGAAATGGGATGTTTCAGATTAGTGATTTGAGATGAATAAAAACTGAATAATCATTTTTGCACCACGGCAGGCAGTGAACACTATGTGACAGAGGGTGGTGGTGTCATACATATGCATTGTTAACAGAGCTTTTTACTATTCTCAGAATTGCCAGATACATCCCAGGTATGGCCTTCTTTATGGGCTTCACCCAGGAGGAGGAGAGAAATGCCGTGCAGGAGGTTTCTGCGTCGGTTATTGCTGCTTCAGCAGACAGCATCGATGTGAAGATTAAATTCCCAGAGGTGCGGCTCTGAAATATTCGCCTCCTTCATATTTATGCATCAGTCTCTCTTTGCATATATCTCCTCCTGACTGCTGTATTTAGACAAATGTCTCTCCTGCTGTTGCAGCTTACACTACGCCATGAGGCTCTGCCTTCTCCAGTGCCAGTCTCCACTACAACAACAGAAAAATAAACAGCATTACACAAGCAGGGACACACTGCGCCATGGTAAGGGATTCCACTCACTTTTATGCAAACTGGCACAAAACAAGTTTGAGATCTTTAAAATGTGTTTTTTGTTGTAGGAAGACATCCAAGGCCAGATGGAAGATAAAACTGTAAAAATGTACCCTCCATAACACCTGTGAAGAGTAACCAGTTTGAAAATTATAAAAACAGTTTGACTCAGTTTGATAAATATTTGAATACACACATTCGATCTCCACTGCATTCTTGTTTGCTCAAAGATTCTATTGTACATCACATGATTAAAATGCAAAGCACCTTGTACCTCAGTTGTGCCTGTGTTTTTTTTTTTGTTTTTGTTTTTTTTGTCGTTTTACATTAATCCATCATTTTCTTTAATCTACCATCTATTACAAATAATAGATTGTTCTGAGATAGACTAATGCTCTGGTGTACTCTTATCTGACAATGATGGCTCCTAATTGTAATGGTAAAACTGATGAAACCATGGGAAACCTTACATTCTACTTTATATTACTCCATATTTGAAATGAACAAGCAACACCTTTTGATAGATGATGCAAGTAACGGGGTGTTTTCTGTTTTTATATCAATTGCAGAGTATAATTTCATTTGCCAGACGTATAACAGCTCCAATTCATTTCAAACTCCTGCCAGCTTGGTCTTTTTATTAGAAAAAAACCTTGTCAGCTGCTCCTTGTTCTACAGTGATTCAGTGTTATTGGGCATTCTGGGAGCGGTGAAATGGATCATAAAGTCCTTTTTGTTGAGACGCAGGGATGCTAACAGAGATGCTAACAGGGGCTAGCTGACCTGCTTTGTTTGTTTGGTCAGGCGTCCAACAGAACATGTTTGCAGCACACACAGAGTTTCCATGGCATCCACCGTCCTAAAGTTCACTCTGACAAAGTGATGGTGACATTTGGAAACACGCTCCAATCCCAACACTACGCTTGGATGTAAATAAGAGCTGTGTGTATTTACAATAAACAACAAATAGAGGGATGCCTGGTGGAAGAGATGTTAGTGTTACTGTCTAGCAAGGTAGTGGCAAGGGGGCATAGGGACTAGTCTATCTATCGCAGCTTGTTAAAATAGTAATTAAAAAAAAAAAACAAACATGATGACCCTGAGTTACAACTAGGGTCATCATGCTTTTTATTTTATGGAATAGCAGTAAACCCCAGATGTATGTCAAGTTATAGTAAAGTTCTCAAATTAACGCTAACTTTTGTAAAAATAATGAATGGTAAATGGTCACATTTTCATATAGCACTTTTCCACCTTCAAAAGCCCTTACATCGAGGAGCCACTCACCCACTCATACACCAGGGGCAAGGTGTGTTAAGAGTCTTGCCCAAGGACACAACGACAGCATTCAGCAGTTGGAGCAGGAATCACACTACCAACCTGTAGGTCAGTGAACAAACGCTCTACCAACTGAGCCACTGTTGCTGGGTGAAGCCCATAAGGAAGATTAATAAGAAAACACATTTATCTGTGCTATGAAGTAATGTGTTGCATGAGTGTGTAAACGTACAGCCATATTTTTAACCTAAATTTCACTTCATTTCCATTTTTACTCACTAGTCTGTTCAAAAACAAATTTGATGTACTGGGACCAAACTGGGAATGACACATGGGCACAGAGACTAGGACCTCTTAAAAAATAAGAGTGCTAAGTATCAGCAAAATTTTAGATATCAGGCCGATGCCTATGTCTGATACACCTTTCAGATTTCACAGATACCGACATTGGAACTGATACATCGCCCCATCCCTAACATAAAATACCAACTGAAATAGTTTCAAGCCTGACTTTGGACACCGTAAAAAGTCGGCTGGCAAAACCGTAACATTACACACTCTCTCCCTTCATCGGTGTGATATCAATTTGGAGTTTGTTGATTAATTAACCAGAACCACAGTATCACATTTGTCACCTGAAAAGTGTAATAATGTCATCCGGAGTGAGACCAACTATCTTTTTTCACTTCTCCCTTTCTCACCGATCGGACCAGATTATGTGAAAATGCAAGAAGGAGACATCACCATCAAAAGCCAACCACTGTGACTGAATTGTAATAGGCCCATTATGCCGCGTTTAGTGAAATCCTCTGAGCTCAAGTGCACGTGTGAGGAAGAGAGTGTTTCACATGTGTCATATCTGAGTCTGGGAGCACGCTCTGACCTTGCGCTGACGTGACCCGGGAGGAAAAATAAACTGACAGGATAGAATCAATGGTTAACCAGGGCGTTTGGAGACAGAGGGAGTGGTCTATGGGTTTTTAGTTCAGCTTAGCGATTCTGATGAGTCTCATTTGGCACAATACAATAAACTGGACCATCTCCGGCAAGCTGTCAGTAGAAAACTATGCACACAAATATTTTGTTATAAATGCTATGAAAAGTCAAAGCCTAAATAAATCATGAAGTAAAGTGTTTTATTATTATTATTTTATTATGTACTCAAATGGCAATAAGCTGTTAGGTATTCAGAAAGGAGCCAGGTCTTATGTAGCGCATGTGGTCGAATGTGAGCACTAGAGGGCAGTGTTTATTAAAATTCCAGTGAGTGTGGTGAGTGCCAGAAGTGTTGCCTGGGTTCATAAAACGGTTATTAAAGCAAATGTTGACACTTTGAGGAAACTTTGGCAGTGTATGAAAGTGTTTTTGGATGGCACTGCTTGATCCCAACATCCAAAGAGATGCATGGGTAATTCAAATGTGCACTATGTAACTTTTTTGGCAGAGAGTTTACTAATTGCTCGTCTCCATGGAGATATTATTGCATTGCCAGGAATGTTCCACAGTATGGCGTTAAACCAGTCTATGGTGATGAAAATACCTTGAAAGCATGCATTCTTAGTGTGATCAACTGCTTGTCTCCATGTAAATAGTCCAATGCATAATGCATACTGCGGAACATTTTCCTCCACCAGAAAAGTTACAAAGTGCAGCTTTAATAACTTAAATGTGGATTGATGGTTTACTGTGTTGCGACAGATCTCCTCTTCTATAGTGATATAAGAATGGATTCATGTTATGTCAAATATAGTATATATATAATAGTAGGTTTTATTAGTGAAATATGCATTACATAACATGAACTGAGTGAACCCTTGCAATGAACACCTGCTGATAAGAGGCAAAGCCATCTCTTTTTGTTTGAGATTTGGTAGAAGCCGAGGGGAACGAGGAGCGAGGGGAGCGAGGGCGTCACACAGCAGATGTGAGGAGGTGAGACTCATTATCTGCCTGACATTATCTGTGACATTATGGAGTGGGCACACCTTGTCACGGACACTTCACCACTCCCACCGAGGCTCCTGCTGTGCACCCCGCTCTCTCTGCACTCAGCCCCTCTCAGCTCCTCTCAGCCAATCATCTCCCCCCACTAAGCTGCCTCCGCCAGAGCTGAGGAGCCAACATGTTCCATTTTTACTATGGCCATGTTGTGAATCAACGTTTTCAGGAGGAAATTACACAAGTACATATAGTTGATACCAGAAGTTTATAAACACTACATAAAAAGACACATGCTTTTTTTTCTCACTGTCTGACATGAAATCAGACAGACCTTTTCATGTTTTAGGTCAATTAGGAGTACCAAAAATTATTTCTATTTGCTGAATGCCAGAATAATTAGAGAAGGATTTTTTAGACAATTTTTCATTACTTTCTTCAAAGGCCCATTCCTCCTGACAGAACTGGTGTAACTGAGCCAAGTTTGTAGACCGCCTTGCTCGCACATGCCTTTCAGGTCTGCCCATACATTTTCAATAGGATTGAGATCAGGGCTTTGTGATGGCCACTCCAAAACATTGACTTTGTTATCCTTAAGCCACTTTGTAACCAGTTTGGCAGTATGCTTCGGGTCATTGTCCATTTGGAAGATCCATTTGTGCCCAAGCTTTAACTTCCTGGCTGATGAGATGTTGCTTCAGTATTTCCACATAATGTTCTTTCCTCATGATGCCATCTATTTTGTGATGTGCACCAGTCCCTCCTGCAGCAAAACAACTCCACAACATGATGCTGCCACCCCTGTATTTCACAGTTGGGATGGTGTTCTCTGGCTTGCAAGCTTCCTCCTTTTTCCTCCAAATGTAACAATGCTAATTATGGCCAAACAATAATTTAATTTTTTTAATTTTTTAATTTTAGTTTTCTAAGACCACAGAACATGTCTCCAAATTTAAGGTCTTTGTCCCTGTGTGCATTTGCAAATAGTAATCTGTTTTTTGTTTTTTTTTTTTGTTTTTTTTAAGTAATGGCTTTTTCCTGGCAGAGTGGCCTTTCAGCCCATGTCAGTACAGTCCTCGTTTCACTGTGGAT
>KN485803.1:29981-87297 GCA_000787095.1 Periophthalmodon schlosseri
TCACTTCTTGAGTTCTGGTCAGATTACTGGTGGACACTGCCTTATATCTTTCTGAAGAGAGGCGCTAACTACACAGGAACACAACTATTTGTATACAGTTTCTCTTTGTTAGCTAGGTCTATTGAATAACAAAGCCAGGAAAACAATAGTGATAGCCAGTATGCTAATAGGTGTGAGAGCACAAATTAGGGGCCTGAAAGATTATGCAAAACATGACTCAGGCACACTTAGCTAGGTCTATTGAACTACACAAACAAACAGAAACTGTAAACAAATAGGAGCGTTAGTTTCAGTGTACTTAGCTCCTCCTTTCAGATAGATATAAGGCAGTGTCCACCAGTGATCTGAGCAGAACTGAAGAAGCGGCTTGGACGAGCAGTGAAACATATTTACTCCTACAACGATTTGTCCAGTTGACAGATTTTATTTTTCTTTTGCTATAAAACCATCATGATTATTTAGATTTAATTATAATCGAACTGAATTTTTATTTTCCTATGGAGCATACCTGAAAGACTAAGAGATTACAGAAGCATGGGATGAATAGAAATAATTGGTCGGTTTCACAATGGTGTATGCTATTCCTGTCTTATATTTATCCCCTTAAGGCAAACATAATATGTATGCTCAGAAATCTGTAAGCTTCTGCAAACAGTGTGTATAAGCAAGTCTTACCCGCATAATTGAATATTTACTTTCTAATCCACTTGTCTAATCCAAACAGTTCACATGAATATTGGTTTACCCTCTTTCACACTGGTGTTATTGTTATGATACAGTATCAGTATATGAAGAATATGCATGGTGGCGTGGAGGTAAGTGCTTCTGTCATACATGGAAGGTGAAGTGGAGAAGCTAAATTACAGTGAGTGAGCTGCGTGAGAACAGTTGTAGATTGCCCTCATCAAGTGTCGCCCATCCAACATACTGGAGCATAGCTTATATAGGCTACACCTCGCTGCACCCTGCAAGGGAGAGTAAAACTATAGTGACATACTGTGATTAGCAGTGTAACCAGTGGTGGAAGAAGTACTCAAGTTTATTTAATAAAAGTACAGATACCAGAACAAAAAACCAAAAACAAATACTCAAGTAAAAGTAAAAGTATCACATGAAAAAAATCTACTTAAAAGTAAAAGTAATCATTTTAATAAAAGTATTTAAGTACCTGTTTAAAAATGCACTTAAAGAGTAAAAAGGAAAAGTATTTCACGCAGATGTAAGGCTTCAAATGTAGTGATTTTGATCAAGATTTGTGCTGAATTTTGTTCAACAGAAACAACAGAATCAATCTTTTTTTTTTTTTTTCCCTGGCTGTTTTTATTTGTATGTTTTTGTTTGCTCAAACTACGAACATGTTAAAAATAAACCCCTCAGCCTTTTCAGCAGGTCTCAAACAATAATAAAAAATACTTTTACTTTTCAGTCCTGTTCAAAAATGTAGTGGAGTAGAAAATACTGATACCTGCTCTCAAATGTAGTAAAGTAAAAGTAAAGCGTATCCACTTTAAAATCTACTTAAGTAAAAATTGTAGGTATCTGTACTTTACTTAAGTACAGTGTTACTTGTACTTTGTTACGTTCCATCGCTGAGTGTAATGTATATAAAATTAACAGACAATATTAAATTACATTTTCTGCCATCAAAATTACCATAAAGCTATAATAAATGTGTTGAAATGAGTTTGAAATAATTTACTTCAATGTATCCAAAATCTGTTATTGACGAAATATTGTAAGAAAGTAGAGAGTAGTACCAGTAATATAGTACACGCTCTTTCATCTCACACTAACAATTATCACTTTCTAATTATACTTCTCTCAACTTCACAGTTTATCCCATTGAACAGTTTGAGTCACAGTGAAAAAATCTATCTTTTGACAATTTCAGTATTTCATGTAGCATTAAAGGCCTGTACCCGATTTCTTCCCATGTATTTGAGCAAAAGCTTGCCTTGTCTTGCCCCAGTAGAGCTCTATTGTACAAGCAGCCTCAGGTCAAAATATGTCCGAATAACTTTGGACCACCACAAACTAAATGAACTAGTTCTGTTTTTCACGTTTTTAAGACAGTAAAAATCAGGTACAGCGCCTTTAAATACAAGTACAATTTTCTGAGTACATTTTTTAGAGTCAAGTTGCAATATCTAGTCATATCAGTAATCATTCAGGCTCTCCCATAGACATAAATTGACATAGTTAACGTGCTAGCTGCCGCGTTCCAAATAGGAAGTGATCATGGGCGCGCTTCCGGCGCCATCGACTGTGGCTCCAATTCACGTTACATTGAAAAATTGTCATCCCTCTCTCTGTAACTGCTGCAGTGAGCCTCGTCATTTTGGTCTTAAAATGTTCGTATTAACCCGCTCTACGTGATCCTGGTATTTTTATTTTGCTATTCTGTCCGTAAATCACGATATGAACATTAATAACAGACAAATCAGGCACCTTCTTTCCCCGAGGTTGCTCTTGCTAGCATTAGCAACAGATTTGATTGACAGGGTTGTTGAGCGCCCGCTCCGTGCTAAACCAGCAGCGGGGGCATTATCTCCAACACCTTGGCTTCAGATTGGCTCTTTGGTTGCTATGATACTCGTAGTTGGAATTCCAAATATGGAACGCTGCTAAAAATTCACCCCTATAACTGCTCTAGCCTCGATGAGCTTCATTTGACCGGAGCTGAACGCTATGGGTGATGTCACACTCACTTAGTCCACTTCTGTATACAGTCTATGGGCTTGTATGTTTGAGTAATCCTGAATTGTCCTGCATTTGAGGCTTGAATGCCCAGAAAATGTATGTATGACCTACCCCCCGTCTCTGCCCACTGCTCTGTATTTACTTGTATTCGTTAGACAAAATTAAGATTCTGGGTTATACACATTCAAAAATGTCACGTAGCCATTTTTCAACAATAAAAATACATAAATGAAAATCTACTGCAAACTATATTGAAATGCCACTATGAAGAGCTAATCAGTTCTGCCATTTTAAACAGTGAGTCAAAGGACCGGTTTCTATTCAGCTGTTTTAGATACATTTTCCAATGAACAAAATGTAAAACAAAGATGTAAGTAAGTACTTTATACTGTAATATTAATCCTTGTGATGTCCTGGGGTCAGAAAAAAAGCATATGCAGGCTAATCAACACAGACCATTAGTTCCCTGCTTTGATCAAATGTTCACAATGATGCAACATGGACGTTTTGGTGCAACTTCTAAGATGTGGAGAGATTTCATAAGGAAAGTGCTGCAGGGGGAGAAAAATGTGATTATTTTGGCAATTTTTTTCTGTTCGCTGGGATGAAAAGTAGAAGAGCTCGTGGGTATAAAGATGGTGATGATGGCGTTACTCAGAGGAACACTGCTGATTAGCACATGCTGTAATAGATGCAACCTGGGGTGAAGTCAGGTTCAAGAGAGGATTCATCTGATCACTATGACCCTGTGTAATAAGTGCACAACCATAATGTACTGATGCTTTCAATGATGAATAACATATCGAACAATTGTATACAAATTATTAACAATGTCACAAACAGAAATCATGTAAAGAGTAAAAAAAAAACAAGCTGCCCTAACCAAAACACACACCTACTCCTAGCTTAAGTCACCTGATGTGATTGTGTGATGTACAGGTGCAGGTTGGTGTAAAACCACAAACTTTTACACTTTCTTGTTACTGAGATGCATAAAAGGGATCAATTTATGTGGTCCAATACGGATTTTTTTCAGAGAATATTCAATATTTGTCTTGCCGTGGCAGATAATCAATAAAGATCCTATAATACGCAAAGCTGACTCCTGTGAGTTTTTAGCCATGTTGTACTGCTGTTACCTCATCAAAAAACACACCTAGAGTCGTGTTTTGTTTCATTCACAGATTATCTTGGATTATTAGGCTGTCTGCATCCCCAAAATGCTCTGTTCCACCTTGTGTCATTTAGTCATTTAGTGGTAGCTTTAAGGTTAACAGCTATTTCTAGCCTCAATTGAACTGCTTTGCTCTTCAACACCCTAGAATAACCTTAAATTGTTGTTTTTATTTTTGATTTCTTTTATCTTTTGTACAAGTGAGAATGTCAATAGAAAGTCTCTAATATGTGCTGGTGCACAGAGGAGTGAAGCCGTTTCAATGAAGCTAAAACAATAGTTGTATGTTCAAATTTAGGCAAACCTAGGGAAGAAATGATCAAAATGATTCTAGTGAAGATATGTGGAGTTTAAAAACACAGTGGAGCTTCTTCTGTATTACCACTTAATTATATCACAAAGAGTGTTTCAGTTTGAGGAAAAAAAAAACAAGTCTATATATGCAGGATCTGTGTGTTAAAACATGTGTGAATGAAACAAAACACAGCACCATGTATGTTTGTGACAAGGAAACAACATTATAACAGATCAAAAACAGTGCAATATAGGCCCTGTAATGAAAAGTAATATTTTAAAATTATGGCAAGGTCCACAAATTTAAGTTAAGTTGTAGTGAAGTTTGTTATTATTTTTTTCCCTTTTATGAAAACTCTAATGAAACATATTTTCTCTTATATAACGATATGTCACACATTCGTACATCCTAGTGAGCAGTTACACAATGCATTCCAGGTGGCAAATGTGGGAAAAATGACCTTCTTGACTGCAGACTACATCTTTCGGAAATAATGTATTTTCTCAATAAGCCACTCAAGTCTCTACATACATTCGTCATACTGTATATCATTGGGTCCTATATTATGATACATGTATAATATCCCGAAGATTGTTTCAAATTGCCAATGGGGTTTTAAACTTGGACGTCCTCTATTTGTCGTTGTTACCACACTTTACCTTCATAAAATCCCCGTCCTTCTCCCGCCCCCCTCCTTCTCCCCTCCATCACTTCAACAGAGAAATACATCTACTGTGTCCTTCAGCGAAACATTCTTCCCGCCAGGCTCAATATTTAGAGGATAAAAAGTGGGTAAAGACGGATTAATTACTACGGTCACTTTCCATTGGCGGCCCGGGGGACGCGCCATAGGACTGGAAGACTCACCCAGTCTCCCACCGCTTTCTCCATCTGCCCAGTCACACCTATAGTTCACAGCCTGCCAACTCCCGCGCACTTCTCCTACCCACAAGGCACTGGGGCATATTAGAACTACCTGGGCCTACCACGGGACGCTGCCGCCGCGAGTCTGGGAGCACAACAAAGGTGAGGGCTAAGGGTTACGTTGAGGTTAAAGTAGCTTGACAAGAGCAGTGTGTGTGTGTGTGTGTGTGTGTGTTAGCTTCTGTCTGTGGAAGCACCGCAGGGTTTTGCCATATCTCTGGCAGTAAGCTCCCGACCAAGGAGTGAATGTCAGCGTGGCAATGCAATGTCCTCCGCGCTCTCCCGGGCTTGTCATTCACGCAGTGGGCTCTTTTCGCTCTCCTCATGCGCCGATAACACTCTCTCTTCTCTCTGGTTCTACAGCACTTTTCAGTACCACAAGTGAGGGGAGCATATTGATGGACACTGCAGTATTCGCGCACCAGTGCCTCCCCGGCGTCACGCATCGGCACTGACCTCAATGGAGAGAGCAGCACCTGGTGATGTGACCAATGCCACAATTCGACATATCACAGCTTCGTCATGGCCCCGACATGTGAAATCCTCAAAGGACCCTAAAGGAGTGCTTAGGAATCATTCTATTTTACACTAGGGCTAATAGAGAGCTCTTTCACTTACTTTTATTTACTACCCCTGCATCTAGTGTTGACGTATAAGTATTGTATCTTTAGCCAATCGGTAAAAATAGATTAATACATATATCCTGGCAACCGCAGGCACAGGGGAGTGAACAACAACTGTAGGGTTAAGACATACAGCACACTGTTTAAATTCACAATCATTCGGGGGAAAGTTTTTCGACTGCTGGCAGCAAATCAGCAAGAATAAACCCCCAAATCTCCTTAGTGCGAGGGATTAGACCTTTTGTTTCTGCTACCTTTTGTGTAGAAAGTAATAACCATTTTGTTTTTACTAACATGACATTCAGTCACCCTCCACTGACTAAAATAAATAAAGTAAAAATACACTGGGCCCAGCTGGTCGTAGCCAACTCAATTAATTATCAGGAAGACATGAGTTAAAAGTGGGTCATAAACAGTTTCAGATCAGAGGGAAATTAAAGCAAAAGTGCCTCCCCCAGAACGACTCAAACTTGTTTCTATACTAATATTTCAAACTCGATTTTGATACCAGGGAAATGCTCAATATATACCACAATAATAAGAAATGCTATTTTTAGACAATTGACAGATGAAAAGTGTGTTGTTTTTTGGGGGGGATTATAGACCAAGAGAATTATAAAACTATTCACTGAAGATCAAACTGCTCTGTGCTCAGCCTGAATTCACCATCTCCAGCTGCAAGGCAATAGAAATGCAATGTTTTAATGGTGCAAGTGGAAAAATGGCGCCATATTGGTTGGTGAGGTACATTTGTTAATCCGGAAAACAGCCGACTATCATAATGGGCTATAAGTAGTAAAATGCAGACAGCTCGGTGCCTCTGGAATATCTCCACACTTCTCAAACCCTACACATAGTCACTTACAAGGCCCATTTTCCTCAGTGTTATGACAAAACCATGCTTAATGTACTTTTTACTGCTACATATGCACAGCAATAGACTGTAAATCAGATTGTGTGGGCAGGAAAAGTGCAAGAAGCTCATTTCACTCTCTCTCTTTGACTCCAAGGGTGAAAGAGAATCACTTTTAAGCAGATCAATATTAACTCCGGCAAGAATTTCATGGCTTTTTACCCATTTCAATGATAGAATTCTCCATCATGTCCTCACAGTATCTGAGATGTCCCCTGCGTTCCTGTAGGGAAGACTTGAAATGGGGGCTCAGAGGCAGACTTTGTCACTGGAGCAGTTTGAGAGCGGCCCTCGCTGAAGGCACAAATAAACTCTGACACACTTGGGCTGCTGCATTGGATTAACGCCTCACTAGTTTGTGGAACACTGTAAAAAACACTGGACCGTTATGTTCCAGTACAGACAACTATATATAGTACTGAAATATCATGTATTAACAAGGGAATTATGGGTAATAACAACATAATGAATATGAGTTATTATTACCAATAATGTGTTGACCATATTGAGTGTGTCCTATTAGTGATAGCACTGGTATATGTTCATGAAATAAATTAAAAAGAGTGACAAATGCATTAAGGAAATAGCACGGTCTCCATGGTATTGAAACTCATATTTCATGATGATACATAACTATAATTAACTATAATAGGAAGAAATTATTATCGTTAGCATGTATAACTATGAAACAAAGAGAAACACAGACACAACTCTTTCACTACTCGGTGAATATATACCTCAGTAGAACTGTATTATTGTAATGGGTGCCAATAGTTGCTGCAATAGTTGTTTTATTTACAGTTGGGCAGGAAATTACATCCTAAACTAGAGCAGCTTCTATTACCATCATCAGAAGAAACTTTAGCAGTCTATGGAAGCAGTCGATTATATGGAAAAGTGACTATTAACTTCTAGTTTTAAATGATCAAAAAGCCAGTCTATGTTTGTTGAACTAAAAAAATGTGAAAGTACCTCATGAAAAGCAAATCCATCTGTTTTCCGTTTTGGCAGAGACATTTTGGGTGGCATCCATTGATAAATAAAGCAAACAAATCAATATGCTGGAAAAAGAAATTAATAAATAAAAAACATCTTTTGATATGTTAATGGCTTATGTGCCTTCCAGGCTTTGAAATTCAGTGCCGAAAAGCCTATGAATAGTAGAGTCATCTCAGGGTGAGAAAAATCTGCTGTAACTAAATTTTGATACTCTCTTTGTTTGGAAAAAAATATCCGTATTGAAACCTCTTAGAGTCGAAGTCCAGCAGTATTGCCAACATATAGTACCTGAAATCTAAAAAAGTGGGGCCTATGTGACAGCTAAAATTATGACATAAAAATCTCAATATAACATTTGAGTGAAAGCGATCTTATAAATTGCAAGCGTACTAAATAGACCGGAACAGTCAAATCTCTGTACAGCATAACTATATGGATGTCACAGTTTGTGCCATGGCTGTTCTGTGCCGAAACAATGACTGCTTACACTCGCCTTCAGAATTGTGTGAGGAAAGGTATGTGTTGATCTCAGACAGCAGCTCCTCTTTTTGCTGCAAGAGGAAACCGAATCTGTATTTTTCCTGTCTATGCACCTCTTGGCATTGTTAAATTCAATGTTTCCACTTTAATACCATATATACAATACATGCTAGATGGAACAATAATTTTTTTGTACTAGTGGGAATATTTTGGTTATTTGTCTGTTCTATGATAAGATCTGAGTTGTAGAGTGTTGAATAAATAACTTCTATGACTCATTATATATACAAATTATCTACTGTTATGCATTTTATTGTAGTTCATATTTTTTAACAATATTGTACATTTAGAATACTTTTGGGAGGATTATTCTGCCTTATGCTCTATATTTGGTTCAGCAATATATTGCACTTCAAAATGTGTTATCCTGACAGCCCTAGTCAAGACAGGGCAGTTTAAGATGCCCCTCCTCTTAAAGAAAGACCTAAGTGTTTCTGGGCCGGCTCTCTAACCCTTGGTAAATGATCTGTACCGGCTACACTCTGCTTCCCTGCATAAACATGGGGCTCCTGTCACACATTTTACAGTCCCAATCTTTTCCCCCTTGTCAAGGCTGCCACAGTTTGATTAAACTTGTCAACACTCGCTTGAGCGCCGGCAAACGCACTCACCCCAGGACGCACCCACGGCTGTCGATCCTCGCCGCTCACTTGGGATCATTCGGGCTGAGCTGTGCTTTTGTTGGCCATCCTGCTGTACCGCTCACCTCAGCAGCAAACTGGAAGCACGGCATTATCATATTATTTATGAGAGCTGGCCTTCTGGGATGCAAGTCAAGCAGGAATACCAATGGAGGTCTCCTGTCGCTTGGCTCTGGACCTAAGTATCCTGTATGTTATCGTGAAGTCAAATTATTTACTTTCTATTTAGGCAGACAATGCGCATGCAGCAGTCAAGCCATAGTCAGAAACTCATATTTGCTCCTCAGATAGGGACAAACTTGTCACCCGAAGTTGTGTGTTTGACTATGGCTTGTGACTTGCGATTCTCTCCATCCTTTGTATTAATGCAAACTGTGTTAATACATGGATTTGGCTAATACTTGGTCTCCCCAGTGAGCAAGACGAGTGCACAATCCTGTCTGTTTTGGCTACTGACAATCCACCAATCTGTTCAGTGAGATGTGAAACACTGAGCCTCTCCCACTGTTTGGACGGAAAGATTACAATGTTAGCAGAAAGTCATTACACTCGGAGAGCAAGCTAATCTGCACTCACCAACGGAGACCTTTACTTCCCCTCCAGCTGCGGAATAGCGTTTCCAAAAGAAATGTGATTGAAATGACATCAATGCCCAATCCTATCTCCACTACAAATCCACACCAGGTAACTCTATTAATCATTGATACCCTCTAGCCTTTAGCCACGATGGCTCCAGAGCTCGGGGCTACAGCGGATTTGTTATGCTTTAAAAATTGGGACAAGAAAAATTACTTGTATGTGTCTTACATATAATGCTGCCAATTAAAACAAGATGATAACCAAGTAGGTGCTGTGGCATTTAACAGGTTTTAATTAACAGTTAGGGTGTTGAAACTTGCATTGTACTCTAACTATAACACTCTAACTCTACCCCCCCCAAGTTGTTCGCCTCTTGGCTAACCAATTTTGGTCCCTGAGATTAGACTCCCTTTCCAGTCCCCTTAGCTGAACATTCTGTAAGGGGACTGTGTATGTATCTCCTCTCACTTTAAATAGTGACGCGCAGATGCCAGAGGACTTACCCAGAAGGTCCAGTCTCTGTCTTCCAGGATGGCATTTGTGTGAATAAGTCAAAAGTAACTTCTTAGGATAACTTCGTAACTCACAATGCCTTCCAGTTCACCCGGTCCCACTCTAGTCCCAGTGAGATGAGCACATCAAACATCTCTACATCTTGTACACAAAAACCCTTTTTAAAGATTTACTGCGTAGAAAGAAGAAAGGTTTACAGTTTACAGAAATTTAGAAAGCAATCTCTGCATGTTGCAAGGTCTATCCCCGCAACCTACACGAATCTAAGAAGGTTAAGTGGCCAGGCACCCAATCGTACAACCCCAAAGTCCCTAAATCTTACCAAGGCAAAGTATGTGGGTGGCAGTCTCTTAGCAGGCGCTGACCTAAGAGCGTGAGGCCCCAGAGGGACCCCGTCCTCAGGCGAGTGAGCTCAAGGAAGTGAGTCCAGGAATATATTTTTTGGCTCTTTATACTTGCCAACATCCTGTAGTAGGTGGCTGATGTGGTGCTCAGGGGATATCTTCACTCTTCTTTTCTCCATGGGAAATACCATATTAAGACAATCGTACATCTTGTCCTGTCTTCACTCTAAAACTTTTATCCAGTTGACAGAATTGATTTTTTCTTTAGCTATATTGTCAATACATTTGCACTTTACAGGTGAGGCGTCGAGTGAAACCACAGCCTCCCACAATGCCCGGTTAGATGCAGAACAGTCTGCAGTCAGCATGATTTTGAAGTTGCATGGCCTATGAGGACCACAGGTCAACCAAGAGGGTATTTTGCCTTGAGCTTATTTGGCCTGCATACAAACAGGTTATTTCCAGCTTTTGCAAAGACTTATACAAGGTTTGCAGGTTTGAATTACCTTCATATGAAACAGAACATTATTGCAATATGAAACACAAAAACATATTGCGGTATTGAAATGAAGAATATAAATGAGAGTGTATACAAGTACAACATGAAATATGGAAATGATTAATAAATCAAAGAACAAGAACAAACATTTTAACAGCAAAATGAGTTCCACCAATTGGCAGCCTTCTCAACAGTGTAAACAGTAAGGTAAGTCAGTGGGTTAAGCACTCACACACCAACCAGTAGATTGGCAGTTTCAACCTCTCCCAAGTGCACACATCGACTCTGCTGCTGGCTGGTACAAAGAGCATTTCCTTAGATGTATTGAATCTGTACTGAACTTGAGCTAATAAATGTGCTCAGCATACCCTACTGGTATCGGAGTGAATGCACACGGTCTGAGAATAAGCCGTTCTGTGAGTTCTCTTTGCATGACAAAGAATCTGAATCTGAAATGTTTACATAGCTGAACAGTCAAAGTGAAAGTGACACTTTTGTTTCTTGGTATTATTCCTGGACTAAATTGGATAAATACAGTTTGTCCATTGTATGAACTTGTACTGGAGGTAATTCTGGTGAACAATACATGTACATGCTTTTCTATCAATTTAACTGACTGGTTTAACACAGTGGTGGGGTCAGGGACAACCCCGTAAGGTCACGATGCATGAGATGGGGATCATGAGATGATTTCAAAATGTAATAAAAACAAATAATGCATTTAATCTTAAAAAAAAATATTAACTGCATATTTTAGTGAAATTGTTTCCATTGTCCTTTTTTCAGTGAGGGTTGTGATAGGTTGTAAGGTTTTTTGGGGGGGACCAGCCTAAAAAGTTTTTGTAATCTCTGGTCTAACACAATAGAACTTAAAATACTGATCGATACTGATGGTTTATTCTATTGATTAAAATATTTTCTTTGACTTTTAGACATTTCTGCCATAACAAGAAGATATGTTTTATGGCTGTGCCCATGCAGGTCTGATAAATGTGTTGCCGACACATTGCACAAATTGCCTCATCCTCCTGTGAGCGTTATCTCCAACTGTCCTGGAAATACAGAGGAGTGAAAGGTTGCAGGGCGGGGAGTGGCATCATGGGAACACACTGGCCCCAGCAGCATGTCTGCTTTCATGCCTCATTCATTCACTTTATCACCTCATTAGAAGAATGTGAAGGTGGCGAGGAGAGGCCCTGTCACCAGGAGACAGGGAGGGAGGAGCATACTCCATCTTCTGCTCCCAGGATGCACTTCTCCCAGCTCCTCGCTCCAGTCCTCTCTCTGTGTTAGCACGCGCCTAGCTAACGGCGCTCCAGGGGGCTCCGGGCTGCCATATGAGTTCATCTTGGCAGGTGACACACACAGACTGTGGAGCAATGTGTAAAATCATATGTGCCGGTTATAACAATGACTCAGACGATCAAATGACTTTGACTGGTTTAATCATCACTCAGACTTTAGATCTACTTTTATACTTGATTTAGTTTGAAGCACTACAATTTCATCAACATCATAATGTAACAAAAGAACACGTCTGCTTGTCCACATCTGATGAAAGGGTTTTATAACAAAAGCAAACTTACTGAAAGCAAACGTGCATATTATTTGTTTAATTAACTCTCTTTGATCTATTTTGAAGTGTTGATGTAATCCCTCATTCGTCCAGGAGCGGTCTATGGTAGAAAACATTTCACAGGTTCCTGACAACACTTTTAAATCAAGACATTTCAGCTGCCGTGCGGAAGCCACTACCAATCAATAATTATCATCAGATTAATACTAGCCTTCAGATGACAGCCAAAACGTCTTTATTTCAAAAACCTTGTCCAGATGACAACCTTTGAAACGTTTTATACTGATTTAGAAGTGTGGTTCTTTCGTGAGTTTTTTTTTCCCCCTGAAGGAATTTGGTATCTAGGGAGATGGAGAGTTGGGCATTTTAGCTCGGATGTCTTACTCTGCAGTTTTGAAAAGAAGTAGAAAATAATAAAAGGTACTGTGCTTTCTGACTGCAGATAATCTCAGGCTGAAATTCAATGAACATGATCTATTTTGGTTCCACATATGTCCTAGCACCACTTTCCTCTGCTGCCAAATTTCTGCCCAGTAAAAATATAGCCCTAGTGAGGCTGATACAACGTGGACAAATTACTCTTCCAGCTGGTTTACAACAGAACATCGGTCAGCGCTGCCCTGGATACATAACCTAGATGAATCCATGCATAGGCTGTGCACACCAGCCACCATTTGTCATGTTTTGGGGGTAGAATGCTAAAATAAGTTTGCAGAGCAGAAGTGACAACCACCACTTGTGTAATGCGTGCTAAACTTGGTAAAGGTGAGGGGTCTTCAGTGGAGGGTCAGAACCTCCCGTATAATACAAATGGTGCGTTTGATTGCGTATGTCAGGGCGGCGCGTGGTCACTGGACGAGCAGTAATGTAATGTAAGGAGTTTTGTGGAGGCTCCATCATTATGCCCCGGCCTCTGTATTGATTTCCTTTGGCCTTGTTGCTCCGAGGCCCGCACTACAAATTGCTATCTTATTATTGGAATATACCTGAGCTGGCTGGCCACTCAACAATTACCCATTAGGGCACACTTGATTTGAATAGCTTTTAGGCAGAAGTAAACACAACACAATGAGAGGAGAAGGGCTTTGATGTCGTGCCCACGGTTTATCTTTATGGATTAGGGTAAATTACAGGCTTTAAGGTAAGATTTCCTTAACAATATAATCTGTTTTCCTACACACTTCCTCAAGAAGCCTTATGAATACAAATACTAAAAATTACATAGATATTAAATTCCTTGAAATGCCTTTAACGCAATATATAAGCAAATTCAATAGTATTTTAATATAGTCATCTTGTTTTTATAGCAAATGGTTGCTCCTACACAGATCCAGTATAGTGCAATCCACACAGGTCGTTGCAGGGGTTGTATTGCTGTCTTGTTAGCAAGTAAAACAACTACAAAATGTTGTGTTCTGTTGCCAAGAAGGCCATCTGATATCTAAATACAGTATGGGAGCAGGCTAAGCAATATTGGCTGGAAGATTGCCCACCAGTTGATAATGATGAACAAATGGCTACTATGTCGCTTGGCTGGCCTGGGAACGCCTTAGGGTCCCGCCGGGTGAGCTGGAGGAAGTGTCTGGGGTGGGGAAGACTGGGAGTCCGTGATTAGACTACGACCAGGCCCCGGATAAGTGGAAGAAAATGGATGGATGACTGACTACTGAGCTAAGATCCAGATACATTTTGAGAAAAAAAACAGGGTATAGTAAAACTCAAATAAAACTGTCTCTTACAGATCATTTCTAGTCAATATTAAAGTGTAAAAAACAAAACCAAAAAATATAATATATAAATATAAAGTATTTCATTTTATTTGACCTGCCTAAACTTCACATGTCATTGCGTTTTCTCTTTCTCTTCTCTTCTCCTGATATGGCGCCTTTGCAGTTGGAGACACTGAAGAGATAAGCTCCCTCAGGACTGAATAGCTCTGTTGATAAGTACAGTACTGGAAGCAAAGGGAATCTTACAGGTGAATAAAAGGATCACAATGGCTCCTGATAAAGTCCCATTTTTGCCACTGTTAAATAAATTCAATATATTGTGAAAATGTTTACAAAAACCTCTATAATCACTGTTACTTCTACTGCCAAAAACTACTAGAAAAATGTTAATTACCCAAGTAACTTTATTGATTAAAAAAGTATGATAAGTTTCACATTAAGCAGATCCACATGATGCTATAGTAATGTTCTTCTGACACCTCCTTGCTCAGCCCCATCTCTCTAATGACAATGGCAGGCTTATTGATTTCCGCTGACAATCAAATTTCTCCTGTCCTTTAAAAAAGCTGCATCTTGTTTTCCGTTAATCATAAAAGCAAATTAACTAAATGCTTTTTTCAGTAACCACATCACTGTGGCTAATGAAAACAAAATTGTTTACTTGTGCACTCCCACATGGACGGCCCTTCATTTACACCCATTAGTTTTAGCTTAATGTGGTGTCAGCCTCAACACAGTTCCACTGAAGTTGAAGTCTAACATTGAGAACCAACGGTGGTGCTGTGAAGAGCTTTTCTGAAAAACAAATTATTGTAATAGCATTTTGGCAGTATATCCTTTAGTGATAAGCAGCGGTGTCTACTGTCTACTGTTTCTCTTTTATATTATGTTATGTATATTGCATCGTGTGAGAAGATAATACAGTTCTAACTTCATTATGTATTATAAAAACACATAAAGAACATATCATTTATGCAAATCAATATTATTTCCTATGAGTCTCTGACACCAATTGATCTTGAATAAATCTGTCTTCTGGCATGTACTCAGTGCATAATGATATTTCCATATTCACTAATGTGGCAAGCATCAGTGCCTGCCTTCAGACAGACAGAGATGGACTGGGCCACATAAAAAGTCACACATCTCAAATCTGTCCTCATTAAAACTGAAACTAAGTGACAGTATGAGTCTCTAAGTTTAAAGCTGCTGTCTGACGAGTATTAGAATGCCGAAGTGCACCTGAAGAAGTTCAAAATTTGTGTTAAATTGAGAATAATGTGATATGATGAGGAAACTGTGTCCAATTAAACTGTGAACAGGGTCAATTAAAGATATAATTGCCTGAAGCTGCGCAAAGAGCTGACAGGAAGGAGGGTAGTCTTGAAATAAGAGTAACGAGAAGGACTAGGAGGATGCTCATAAAGCACATTTGTACAGAGAATGTTAGTATATGGTCACAGTCAATTATCTGCATTTAGTAGACCAGAAAAATAATGACCCACAAGCATCAGGTGTTGTGTTCAAGGTTAACAGGTACTGTGTTACTACTGGCCTTCATAAAATCGACAAACTTTTTATTCCAGCAAATATGGGTCTGTAACATGATGCATCAGGCTTGTACACACAAACTGATAATTAATATTGATTATCATGTTAAATGTAGTTTCACTATACCATAGACTGTATAAAAGAAGTGGACTAAGGGAGTGTGACGTCACCCTGAGCGTTCGGTGGCAACCAAATGAAGCTCATCGAGGCTAGCAGTTATAGCAGTTAATCTGCAACCAGGGACACTATTTGGAAATCCAAGCATGAAACCCACAAAAGGGCCAATCAGAAGCGAGACTGTTGAAGGTACATGCCCCCTCCCGCTCGCACCTCTGGTTTGGCAGGGGGCTGGTGCTTAACAACGTGGCTGTCAATAAACCTGTCGCTAATGCTAGTGGGAGTGACCTCGAGGAAAACAGGCACCGTATTGGTCTGTTATTAATGTTCATATCTTAATTTACGGGCAAAATAGCAAAATAAAAACACCACAACACCAGGTTAATATGAAGATTTTAAGATCAAAATGACGAGTCTGACAGCAACAGTTACAGAGAGAAAGGCGAAGATTTTCAGTTGAATTCAATTGCAACTAAAGATCTTGAATTGATCACTTCGTACCCATGCTCACTTCATATTTGATACGTGGCAGCTAGCATGTTAGCTATGTCCATGTATATATACAGTCTATGGACCACACTTGCTAAAAAGCTAAACACTGCCACTCTCCACTTCAACATTATGCAGTCAGATTGAACATGTTCTCTCTGTTGTTCCCTGTTTGTAGCATCTGCTGCAAAATCACCAATTTAAGTCTCTGCCATCCAAATTCCACTCTCCATGTTTGGCAAAACTGCATCGGAAAAATACTTCACCTTTATGAATATGGTATTGGTGGAAGCCCGAACGGTATTAGCCACACAGTGACTGTATGAATGTGTAGAGCTAACCAAACCACTCTGCACCTTTTTCAAGGTATTCATTTGCCAATAAAAACAATTGAATAACAACTGAATAAATGCTAGATCAATAAGTTTATTGCCATACTGTGAAACATTCCAGGCACATCTCCACGAGACAAGAAGATGGCGTCCCCCCACCTTAAAAATTACATAATTTTGCCATATTCAATAAACACTGAATATGGCAAAAAAGTCAGCTATTGTGATTGCTCAGCAAATTCTCAAACTGGATTTGGAGCAATCTTTTCACTTCACAGTCAACTGTCCGTGCCTAACATCCCTGTAAGCTCAAACATTATTTCTTGTAGAGTGGCGGCCCCTCGGAGCGTGGCTCCCTCAGGACACTTGGGCGTTCCATTTCACACTGACACATTCACCTCAGTCCTGGCCGTCCTGCTGCGGCTGCTGGGGTTGTCCGCCGAGGGGGAACTAAAGAACACCAGCCTTTCTTTCTCTGAACCAAAACAACGTGAAAATGACATTTGTGACCACAGACAGAATTCTGTAACAAAATCGCTCACTTGTCCCCAGTTGGCAGGAAAGTTATTTATGTTTTTGTTTTGGAATGGTTTTATCTGGCAAAAAAATAGCTTGAAGAGTTCTATCATCCATACAACAGGAGGAATAAAAATGCAATGACTGCCCTGCCCTGTTTTTAAATGCACTTGTTGAAGTGTCTGTTTTGTTTGTCTTTGTTTGGAAAGGGTTTAGACTTCCAATAAAGTGCACAGAGGAGTGACAGATACATCTATGCTGTAGCACAGATGTCAGGACTGTACAAATGTGCTTATTGGAACATAGTATTTTAACAACTTTGTAGGTAAATTCTTGAGGGAACATGGGCATAAAATCTGCAGGGCTTGTTAAAATGCATTTGTAATATATTTTTGCTCGTTCACTATTTATGGACGTCATGCACATTTTGAATGAACTGTGGTACATATTGTGTCATTAGAATCTAGGCAATACATACAGGTCTCTATTTTAGGAGGTGGACAATTATGATTTACTCCTGTATTCTATAGTTATTTCTCACTGTACTGTATAGAGTAGGCTCTATAACCACAGGCTACTGTCATTTCTAAAAATCTCACAAATTCAAATGACAAACATTCATAGCACAATGTTAATCACATAAAGGTAAATTGTATCATACTGTGCAACAAAAAAACTCTATGGATCTATCAAAAAATGACTTATTTACATACAATAAAATTTAGAATTCATTACAAACAATGACATAAGGGCAAATATTTTTCAAACTCTTTAAGATGTCCTATATTTCATAACATTTGTTGCTACCTGCAACAAATGTTATGTCTCCTGATTATAATTTGTTCATTGAGTTGTCCAATTATCAAATGGACTTGTTTTGTAAACATGCCTGTCATGACTCATATTTAGGCACACAAACAAATAACAATGTACACAATGTGTCTGGTAATTGGCGGTCCGATGTCCTTGTTGGTATGCATGCAGCTGCACAGGTAGTTAGAGGAGGGGGGGCTCGGGAGGTGCACTGGCTAATCTATTTCTCAGTGCCAGAAGGTCAGACAGATTAAAGCTGGCTATGAGGATCCCAGTTTTCCATGACAGCTGTCTCCATAGGAGCGGAGCAGCTCTAAAAGTTGCACTCGCAATGAGATGTAAAATGAACTCCCAGCTTCTGCTGTGAAGGTCATGTTTTTGCTCCAAAAAGAGGAGTCGCTTGATGCTCTCTGAATGTAACTGATGAATGATCCAAGGTTTCCATTCATCAGTGTTACACAGAAAAGTGAGCCAACGCAAAATTAAGATTTTATTCTGATCTGATCCTTTTGGGCCTGTAGGTTTTATTTGACAGGATAGTTTTGGGATGTTGTGGTGGGGAGGACATTCAGCAAATTGTTGGAGCCAGGAATCGATATCAGAGCGCTGAGGCCGGCACAGAGCCTGGCATATGCGCTGCAGCTCAGCTTAGACCACTACTAAGAAGAACCTTTGCTTGTATATATGAATTTTAATAGTTTAATAGTAATAGTAATTTAAAATAACCCCAGGAAGAGTAGCTGGTCTAAATGGGGATCTAAATAAACAACAACAAACGACTACAAATAACAAAATGATCATAACAGAAATGTTGAGGCGTGTCCACAATTCAAGGGAAGTTGCACAAGGTTTTCAATGTAAACAAAGCAAGCAAACAAAGAATGTCCTTGTATAGCAACTAGCCAGGATAGCACTACTTTCATATCCTTTAAGTGCAAAATTAGTGCAATTAGTTCCATTTATCACAATGTTTATGTTTAATATAATAACAATATAAATGTATTGTTTCAATGTCACAAATAATGCTACAATAAATCAACAAAACAGACAACTGTCTCTTGCGATGTAAAATGCCAAAAGAAAGCTATAATTAAAGCAGGTTAACATTACAATTAGGGAATACACAGCATTGCTACGTACTATGTAATGATTTTTAAGGTGGCAGCATGCCTTTGACCTTGCATGATCCACCTTAAATGAAAAGCCATTAGGTCAATATCCAGTGATTTCCTTTAATGACCTCGCTGGGTGTTTGTAATGCCTTGAAAAGGTCATATCCATCTAGGTGTTCAAATTAAACCCCAACAAATGACATGTGCTAAATGCAGTGACATTTATCATCATTTATTCAACATCTCCATTATGTAAAATCCTTTTCTCACATCCTTCAACAACAGCCGTCAGTTGGACAGTGTTTTGTGCTATTTCTGTTCTAGAGTTGACCTCCCTGCTCCGGTCATTTATTGATGTGACTAATACCCACACATACGCGGCCGGACACTTTGAGGTCAGATGGGTGGAGCGCAAGGTGGATTGATGCGCAATGTCAATCTTTAGCTGTATGGAGTCAGATTAAATGTAATACAATTAAAGACAACAATTTCATTTTCTCTTCAGTCTTTTCTCCTGGGGATGCACAGTATTCACTATCTATTTCCTAACTACCACGCAATCATTTGCATATTGATTTATTAAACATAGTTTTTTACACTAGAAACCCTTAGTCATCCTTTGTGTGAAGTCTTATTCGGAGGTGTATCTAGCATAAACAGCATACTCAAAATATCACCTCAAAATAGCTGTTGAGAGGCGCTGTACCAGATTTTTACTATCTTAAAACATGAAAAACAGAACTACTTCAGTTCCTCACTTACCTTATGCATTCCGAATATATAATATAATTATTCAGAACGATGAGTTTATAAACATTTTTCACAACGTTCAGAGGTCTGAGTGGAGTTTGTCGTCATGGTAATTCTAACGACAACTAGAATGCTAACTGCGTACATCCTGATTCTCTGACAATAAAACACTATACAATGAGATGCAAACAGTATACAGCAGACTTATTTTGGCCTCAAGAGCTGCTTATACAGTATATCTGCACTGGGGAAGACAAGTAATGTAATACACGGGGAAAAAAAACAAGCACAGGCCCTTTAAGCAATGTGGAGTAGGGTCTCTCCTCAAAAGATTAGTATAGCTATAGATATATTTATACATCCTTCTATATAAATTCTTTTCCTTTTTCTTGCTTAGAAATATGATCAATAAAAAAATAAATAAAAACCGTTGTTTGCTTTATGTCACTCACCTAAATCTGAACTATGAAGAGACGAAGCACTCTGCAGGTAGCAATAAAGATCGAAAAACATTTTGGATAAAAGAGATATTCTACGAAAGTGCTTTTAGGTTGCTGTGTGCAATATTAACACTGCCTCCAGGCTCAACAAGTTCTGCTAAAGGAATCCAGTACTTGAGCCGCCAGCAGCAACACTCAAATGTGTTGTTTGCACCAAAGGCTAGAGAAAGCAGAAGAAAAAAACAAACAGCTGGGACTAAAATAATGAAGACATTTGAAAATGAACATCTTCTATAGTTCCACATTTTAAAAACTATAATTTTCTGGGGATAATTCAAGCTAATGCTGTGTTTTGTATGGTATGATGAATGCCTTTTTATCAGATAATTATACAGAACAGTTTGAGCACTGGGATTTTATTGTCCTGTCTTTTTTCTTTCGTATCACTTTTACTTGGCACTAGCTTCTAGCACTCTGGTGGCAGCATCAATGTCAAAGAACTACTTAAGCCAAGAAGCCATCATTGACATCTGCCACTTTCATGTGACTACAAGTTGTTCAGCTTGCAAAGACCTCTGCATAGGTCACGAAGAAAAAAAATCAAAGATGCATTGTGAAGATGTTATCAGGAGAGGCTAAAAAGAAGTGGAGAGTTGTGTAAAAGTTCTACAGGCACTTAAGTTAAAAAACATGCAAGTGAGAGAGAGAGGCTCACTCTATCCCAAAAGTTCAGTCTGACATTTTGTAAATAAACTGCAAAACAACAGCAAAAAGCACTTTCAACTTTTCTCCATTTTTTTCCTAATGTCTCTGCTGTATTTACACTATGAGCAAATAAAAACATTCATAAAATAAAGATAATGTAGTGAATCATTCATAATACGGTAAAACTTCAAGCACAACATGCATCTACTACAAAGTTTTGGTGGGTTGAGAGTGGGTGTAACACTCAAGTAAATAAACAAGGCTGTAGTTTGCCTGTGGCTGGAGTTTGACACCAACATAAATCAGTTTGAATCCAAAAATCTGCATCAGACTTTCACTCTCACAAACTCAGGTTTTTCTTCAGATTAATGCTGCTGGAAATGAGATGCTTTCTGTTGTGTGTGGAGGAACTGAAGCAATTAAACCCAATAAGAAAAGTTACACATGGACCTCCCTTTCGGCCATGCAGTGCAGAACATATTTAACACTAATTAAAAAGAGGTTGCAAATTCAAGCTTTGTACTGTGAAATGAATTTTAAAAAAAATCATATTTATCCATCATTAAACAAGTGTAAATACTATATATAAATAGTTTTTCATAGTGTTTTTAATCAGCCATCAGCAAGTTTGACTTTAACATTTTTTGCCACCAACAGTCTTGTTATTGTGTAGCCTGAAGCTCAGTTTACCTGTATCACTACTTGCTACCACCTATACTATTAAAACTGCTCCTCACTTTGGCAGGCACAAATACTACATGAACAGAAATGGCACCATCACCCTGCTGCATGGTCTCAACATGTTTTGGCAAGGTGAACATTAATTACAGACTTAGGTATATTTTTCAGAAAGAGATCAGTCTCCTCCTACATTGCATAACACAGGAGTTTTTGAACTAGTCTCTCATATGGCGTGCAGTAGCTGCTGTCTTGAATATAGAAATCAGTTATGACTCATGGAGGTTTGGTCCCACACGGCCAGTACAGAAGAACGGCACCTGAAATAAATCACAGCTGGAGGGCTACATATATCAAACTCTATACTCCATTTCAAATGTGTTTTGTCCACTACATCTGTGTTATAAATGTGCATTTGGACTTTGACAGCAGGGTCCTGTTTGAGAAATGTAATACATTACTAGTTCCTCAGACAAAGTGGCAGTTCCGAGAAAAGTAACATAATGGGATTTCTTATGTGAAGAACTGAGGGCAGCGGAAGGGCATTTGGGTTGTTTAGTATTTTGCAGAAAACGGAGAGGGACTTTTCACAGCTGAATTTTACAGTGGCTGAAATGGTGTCATTTGGCCCTACAACCTCCAACAGGAGATCAACTTAAATATTCCCACCTTCTGTTCCAGAGTTTCTTTTTGTACTGCATATATCTTTGTCCACTTCTGGTCCTTAAGTCCCTCCTTTCCACTTTTCTTCATGGTCCTACAAATGAGAAATAGACAAAAATATGCAGGAATCACTCCAAATACAAGTTCAGGCGAGTAAATGGTGAGGGGAAGAACTATAACATTGTTAAAAGCTCTAAAAAGTCGATTTTGCATAATAAGTCTGCTTTAACATATTGCTAGCACAGTCTCTGAATAAATAAAAAAAATAAAGAGTAATAGTTTTCTCCATTCCTACTCTATGTCCAGATAGAAAAAAAAAGAAAACATTAATTCACGTTTGTCCCGTATGGCTCCTGTTCTGTAAAGCCATGCTGTAGTGACTTTCTTAACACAACTGCATTTGGTATTCTGTGATTAATTGACTAACAAACCTATTTTTGTATAATATAATAGGACAGAATATTGTCACAACAAGCAGCGAGGCAGAAAAGGTGACGAGAATGTGTTTATAATTCAAACCTTTTCAAGTACGTTCGCTAATGTGCGAGACCTTGTAAGACAATCTGTCATTTCATTTATGTTCCAATGTTGAACCCATGGATTTTTACAACAGGTTTGAAAAAAAAAAAAAAAATCTGACGCATCCATTACTCAAAACACTACAGCGTTATGATAGTCTGGTCCCTGATCTCTTTCATCTTGTTCATAATTCCTGAAGGTTATTATGAGTTGAATATTAAAGGCTGCCACTCTTCTTCCCCTGTGCACGACGCTAAATGGACTCATTGTAATTATGGCTTTCATGCATGGCGAGGTACATTTTCTGAGGTAATTTGAAAGGATCAGAGAAATAAAACGAGAAAAGAATAAGAAAAAAAATCTGGCGGTAACGCAAATGTGAAAATATATCAATAGTGTCTCAACCCAAAACACCCCAGTCACAATGGCTGAGTTTGTACTGACGCAGGTATTATCACAGTTATTAACAGTAGAGGGAGCTTCGGTTATGCAAATTAGAGCCGTGTCCATGTCGAGACAGCCCTCACTCCCTCCCTTTTAGCAGCGCTTGTCATGGAGCATTGGTTGTTGACTCATTTCCAGCACGGTGAAATGTCCTTCCTAACCTCCAAAAAATGACATTTATGCGCCTCTTTCAAAACTCAAACAGAACTGTGTCCAAAACTCATATGCTCTCATAACACTGGAATAAACTGTTTATCTTCCCAAATAAATAATAACCAGGGAATACTTTCAACTCTCATGAAAGCGCAGTAAAAAATTCTAGAGGCTATCCTTTTTTCCAATTTTCAGGGGCCGGGAAATGAAATAAAGTTTGAGCTAAAAAAACAAAAAAAACAGCTAAGGCACACTATCGGAGCTCATGCACTCACCTCATTAAACTTCAATAGAAGGTCCAGACATGCAGCTTGATAACAGCGAAGGCTTCAATCCCCCTCTGGCCTGCAAGATAAGATTTGAAGATATGATATAGTGACACTATATTGATTTAATAAAAAAGTACAAGAACTCTGAGGGAACTGAGCATTGGAGATTTAGCCTACATGAAATAGCAATACTCTGTTAATATATAAGGGTTTTTTTTAAAGCAGGATGACCAATATCTTTACCTCTTTGGGTACTTTAAAACCATATTTGTTTCTTTTCAATTATTTTGTCTAACCCACAAAAAATAAATGCATCCAATTAACACATACGTGTCATTTGCACAGACTCAATGACACTATGTCAACATATGTCATCTCCAATAAATGTGTCATTTCCATGGCAACGGCTCTGCAGCCTGTTAAGAATTATGTAGGCTAAGTCTTAAGCCTGACATGATGCAGGGCGTTCAGTTCCTAAGACTCCTTTTGTTTGGATGTTATATAATAAAAGTAGCTTTCAATTACACAATCGCCTCTGCATTTACCACACATTTAAAATTTGTGTTTGGGTTTCAAAACCCAAACACTGTATGCCTATTGTGTAGTAACAATAGCCTAGGAATGTCTTGGAATAATTAAAACGATCTGTGAAAATTATAATAGGCTTTAGTAAATATGTTCTTAACTTGTTCTTAGATTTAGACAAAAAGTTTTACACTGCAGACTACAAGCCAAACTTTATAGCAATAGAGCCTTATCAAAGCCTATCGATTTAAAAGTGTAAGTTTGGGATAGTTTAAAGTTTTCCTTTGAGACCCATCTGCGTCATCGCCTGTGAGCTCCGTTACCGCAGTCGCTCCGTATGTTCATTTGCTTATAGGGCATAAATAGGGGTGGTTCTTCAGTCGATATCTATAATTGCTCCTGGCTCGTATCAATACGTACAGGTTTCACCGCTCCATCACGAGCCACTGGGAACGGGTTGCCCGGGAAACGGCCGCATGGCAACAGGATCAGAGCCTGGGGGTTGTCTGCTTCTAGGTCTGCTCCCATTTTACATCGCATTTCCTCACTAGATGGTGTGCGAGCCACTGGAGAGTAGACTACACTTCACCCGCACCGTGGGCTCTGTAACGTCCAGCAAAACAAACCTGGGAAAGTACGCGATCGGAGCGTTTCTTCTTCTCGGAGGACATAAAGTGTGGGAATAAAACCTCTTTTTGTACCCTTCACCGCTGTTTTTGAAGAAGACGTGGGAAAACGCGACAACACTATACAGCTGTGATGGACATAATGATTGCGGTGCAGGATGCTTGTGTGTCTGGTCAGTGGCTTACTGCGATCATCCTGAGCCTGTGCTGCTTTCTGCCGTCCTGTTTGCCCGCTGGACAAACTGTGGACTACTCTTCTCCGGTGGAAAGTGTGGTCAGCAGACAAGGCGACACCGCTTTGCTGAGGTAAAGAACACGCTAACTTCACTTTTCCCGCGACTTTTTCCCGCGAAAGCACTTTTAGCATCCCTTTGAGTCAACCTAGCGTCTTTGAGCCACATAAAGTTATCGTACAATGATTGTTAACACTAGAACACCCGGAACATAGAAACAATAGTGGTTTCTTTCTGTCCATCCCGAGCTTGTTTTCGCCTGACTGGGGGCGCGCGGCCAGCGCAGCCTTACGCAGGACGCGGCGTGAGCGGCTAGCATGGCAGGCTGCTGCTAACAATAAAGTTTTAAAGAGACACTTTCCTCTCGTGCTAACAGATCAAACTGTGTCACATGTGTAACTCTGTGTCTTCACAACGCTATCACACAATGAGCTTCAGTATTTAGGTGTTCAAGTTAAAATTACCGTGTATACATCAATGTACATCGACGACTTGCATTTGACATTTAGCTAAACAGTGCTGTTTGTTCGTGTCTTTTGGTGTAGCTGATGACATCTGACACACGTGTGTGCTTAAGTGCTTGTCAAATGCGTTTAGCAGTGAGGATGTTCACTGTGATGTCGCAGTTTGAAAACGAGGCGAGAGTGAGGAGAGAGAGGCAGCCTGCTGCTGTACATGTGAGGTCTGCGTGCGTTTTCATCTCAACAATTAAGTTATGGCTCTGACGCGCTATCTCTTTCTCCCTTGTCTCTTTTCATCACGTAACGTAACTTACGACGCCAGCTGCCCGGGTAACGTTTAATGTCACGGGCGTGGTTTAGACTTAATAATGAGTTTGAAAAAATGAAATTTAGTTGTATTACTGCATGGTCAGAACATGCTCACTATCATATGTCAGTATCATCTTCTAGATAACACTGGTGCTTATACACATTCGTCTGTCTGTATCCAGTTTTGTGGGCTGGACTGGAGGAAAGGGTACAGGGGCAGAGCCTGTCCCTTTTCAATGCTGTGGATGCTGAGTCTGACTTCTGGGTGTGGACATGAATGTAGAATAGCTCAAGTGTCCTAAGATCCTCTGCTTGGCATTTTCTCCCTTTATGTGTGGATGTTTAAAGCTGGTTTAAAAAGTCAAATATTTATCTATAAGAGGATGTGTCATGTTTCCAGTAGGATATGGCAATGATGAGTTGGTGTAGCTACATCAAAGATTACCTCGGCAACAGCTTGAAGATATTTTTACTTTATTCCCTCAATGCCTTCGGGGCCACCCTGTCAGATAGACTTACCCCTGTGACAGTATTTTAAGAGAGGGCGTCTAATTCCCTGGTGTCAATCTAGGTTGGCTGCGATCAGCAACACAAGCTTTGTCTGGATCCTGACGCTTTATTGGATGGGAGATTATCCTTTATGCTATGAATCACCTCAATAAACAAGCTGCCCCCGCCACCACAACCCCGGAGGACGGCAACATTTTCTCAAGCAGGTTGTCACCTTGGTAAATGCCAGCAGGAAATGTACAATTGAAAAAGAGGAAATATGTTGTTTGGTATAAGATAAATGATTAACTGCTGAACTTTAAGCTTTAATTAATGGGTCATGTGTCTACTGCTGGCAACCATTCATAGACCCTTTTCACCACCTAAACTGGCTCTGGGTGCTTGTTATTTGTAAAACTGGCAGCATTTGTATGATTTGCATGTTTTTTTGAAAAACTGTCTTTATTTTTCCCAGGCAAAAGGAGGTAGAAATCGTCTCTCAAACCAGAGAAATATGACAGTTTGTACCATCAACAAGACCCTTGGCAATCTGAAAGCAATTTTCTTTAGCCTCTTGAAATTCAATGCGGGCTAAAAAATGTGTACATTTCCAAATACTGGCAAAGCCAAGAACATGCAATTAGTCATTGCTGTGGATTATGGAGTGGCTCCCACAAGATGCATCCACTGTCACGTGGTTATTTCTCCTCTGCTCTCTTTAATTCTTAGCACATCCAGGCACGTTAGGGTCTATAACAATAATGATTTGAGCCATTTGAAGGTGAGGAATGGTTCACATGTGTATTATCCTGCTGCCTTTTAATTTGTTTTGATAGCATGGAGGCTGTAGGTCGTTTTAAAGCCCTTACCAAAGGCTCTTGTCTCTGAAATGAGTTGGACTGCCGTGCATGAGTGAACATAAGTTATGCACATATGCTTGTGCCATTTCTGCTTACATTAAGAACCTGCTCAAAGCTTCTGCACAGAGATTACATGGAGAGTACAGTCTTTAGGATTACTGTTTGCCGTGGGTCCTATGGTCTGATTGGCAGCAGTGAAATTACCTGTATAGGTTTGAAGCTTTAAAAGTTGTACTGTTCATTGATGAATATAGTGCATTGGTAGGAGTATTCCTTCAGCATACTTTGATAGTAATAAATTTGGATTATTTGTTTCCATCATATTGTGTTCTTTTGACAGAATTCACTGAAACTGCCACAGAACACAAAGATACTATTTTTCATGTTTTTTGTACATAGTTTGTACATAATGTCTTTCTCGACAGTGTAAGATTTCAAGGTTCTTTGGTCATAATGTTTTTGTCTTGACTCTCTACAGCTGTTTCTACTTTGAGAGTAAAGCAATGTGTTTTTTCTTGCTATTGTTTTCCATTCTGGTGCAGTGGATCAGCACTCTCCTTCAATAGGCTGCCAAAACACTGCATTTTTGGAGCATATTAAATCTGGCATCGTTGTACTTGTAGCAGTCCAAAATCCACTCTAATACTGACAGCAGTTTGAATTAACTAAACCTAAAAGAGAATGAGTTGCTATCTCAGGTGTAAGAAATACATCTAATCTGTGGATATGAATTAGTTAGTTAGCTGTTCTGACGCTTAGTGAACTACCATAGACTGTATAAAGTGGACTAAGGAAATGTGATGTCACCCATAGCGTTTGGCTCATTGAGGCTAGCGTCTACAGGAGCGAATTTGGAGCCAAGTTCCATATTTGGAATTCCAACCACGTGTATCATAGCAACCAAAGAGCCAATCCAGAGCGAGGCTGTTGAAGGTAATGCTCCTTCCTGGCTGCACCGCTGGTTTAGCAGGGGGCGGGCGCTTAGCTACGCTGTCAGTCAAACCTGTTGCTAACGCTAGCGCACGTGACCTCGGGGAAAGAAGGCGCCTGATTTGTCTGTTATTAATGTTTATATCTTGATTTACGGACACAATAGAGAAAGAAAAATACCTGGATCATGTAGAGCGGGTTAATACGAACATTTTAAGACCAAAATGACAAGACTGACAGGGGCAACGGTTCTTCAATACAAGGTGAATTGGAAGGTGAAGTCGATGGAGCCGGAAGCACGCTCTACCTATTTGGAACGCGACGCTAGCAGGTTAGCTATGTCCATTTATATATACAGTCTATGGAACTACCACACATTTTCCACTATGCAGCTACCACTAATTCTGTGAAATGTTCTAGTACAGATCCGGAATAATTTGCTTATAGAGGTGTAAAAATATATTCTTGTCGGTACTCAAATGTAGCTCGTTTTTTTAAGGTCTCACCCTAAACACAAAACAGTAGCATGTATCATTTATTCTCTCTTCTGTCGTTATTGCGCCTCTAAAAGGTCTTGACATTTACTATAAGCACTTGTGGCACAGGCAGAGCAGCTAGGGATCCTTACCCCAGTGCACATTACTAGACAATACAAAAGAAATATTAATGGACTGTTCCTTGTTCCCTGGATGCACTTTTAAAACAAAACTGCAGTTGGTTATGTCCTTTGCAAAGTGATCCATAAAAAACTCGACATATTCTGCTTTTCAGCATTTTTTTAATTAGGCCACAGTTGTGTTAAAGGAATATCCTAACAGCTTGTTGGGGATAGGGGAAAGGATGTTCTGAACGTTTGAGTTAGCTGACAAGTATTCACAGTTTCATGGACTCATTTAGTGGAAAACCTGGTTCCAATCCATCTGGGGGGTACTCCTGAGGCTGTCTTAATTATCCCAAAACCGTTCTCTTGTCTTTACTGCACATGCTCAGTGTGGTTGTCACTGCTGTTAGATTTTTACACTGCCCATCATTGTTCAGTAGGGATGAACGATTTGAGAAAAGTATCTAATTGCAATTTTTCTGACAAGCATTGCGAAAGATTTATGTTTTAATGACAGGATTCTGTTCAAAGTTCTCATTCTAAACACGTCCAGAAGAACTGACAAAAACTAATATAAGAATCACATTTCAGAGCATGTTTGTACAGATCTAAGATACAGGGTTAGCTGGTTTTTACGCAGAACAAGACAGTACAAGAATATTGTTGTTTGTGGAAGAAATTATGATACTTCAAAAACTGCAGCCTTTGTGATTTGCTAATTGCATCCATTCAAATAGCAATTTCGATTCTGCAGCTCTATTGTTCAACCCAGAGAAATTCTATGTGTAATTCACACATGGGGTGGCTGAGTGACTAGCACTCTCACCTCACAGCAAGAAGGTTCCGGGTTTGACTCCCGAGCCGCCCTGGAGTCTGTATGTTTGCATGTTTCTCCCTGTGTATTCTGCTTATACTGGATGTTTTACTAGTTTCATTGAGCCACATGTCTTTTCCTTCACTAATGTGGCAACTTTGAATGATACTATCTTACAATAGTGCTGATTTAAAAAATACAGAATTCGTTATCCTGGATACAAATGGTGCTTTTCTTTTTTTGTGCTAAATCTATTGTTTGAACAGTTTTAAATGGATGTGCAGGTTTAGAGACATCGTGGTAAACAGGTAAGTTGACCTTGTGTTCCCCTATGACTGTATCTCACTATTAGATATTAGATAGGGAGGGGCTGCCCCAGCTGCTCATACAACACTCAAAAGACCTAACCTACTGTACGCTTTTAAATCAGTGGCTCGGTCTCCTCTTGCTCAAGGGCTACAATGGGGGCTACTAAAGTATTCATAAGATTCATTATTCTGGCGTTGGCAATGGATGTGCTGCAGCCAAAATTAAAAGGAACTGACAAGGTTACATGGTAGTGCAATTGCTTAAAGGGATTTTCAAGCCAGTTAACTCTTTTAAGACCACACAGGGCCACAGAAAATAGGCAAACTGTCTTTCTTGTTACGGTTAAGGTTCAGAATGAAAGCACTTCAGGTGTCTGTGGATTTTGAATCAGTTTTGATTGATGGTTTCCTTGCCTTCATTATCTCAAGGAATGCATCGTTTAGATCTTTTTGCCATTGGTTTATCATTCTAAGACCAGCAATGAAAAAACGGGAAATTACTTTTAAAATATTCTTTGGTACATGGATTATTCTACTTGCCTTGTCATATTTTGAATTGGATTGCAGACATGTCATGAACACATTATTGACTTCTAAATAAAACCCCTTTGTTGCTTCGTTGGGTTACAGACTTAATGTGCTTGGTTAATGTAGGTGAACAAAAACACATGAATCATGATATTTCTCCATTATAAAAGTATTAAATATGGAATGCGTTGATTTTTTTTTTCTTGTGGCAGTGGCAGGTTGCTTTTTAGAAAATTTCAAAACGAGTCTTTTATTCATGGGACATGTCGTGTTTGGAGACACACAAATGCTTCGCCAGAGTTCTAGTTTTGACAAAAATGTAACACAATTGAGTAAAGTGTCTTTATTTTATTCATACCTTTGTCTGTAAACAAGTTGCTATAAAATCTTTATACATTGATTTCATATGGGCTCTTAGAATTTTGGGACGCTTCTGCTCACTATTGATTTTACTGTCAAGGATATCCAATGTTTATTATTAATTTTATTATAGAAGAAAAGTATTTTTCCATATCTCTCCAGTTCATTCTGGAGATGTCATGTATAGACAGTGATTAAAGTTGCAGAGCTTTGCAGAATTTTGTTTATTACAATAAACCATTGAAATCTTGCATCGCCGGCTAAAATATACTGACCTTGCAATAGTTTCCATTAGGGCTGTGCAACAAATTGAATTTTCAGTCATTTATAATCGTAAATGATATTTTGTGTTTAATGGCTATGTACTGGCTGTGTTTTGTTTATGTTCAGAAATAAATATTGAAAGCCATTTTTATTAGTTTTATTAAGATAAATTGAATTAAAAGCATGATTGATTGATAATAAAATAATGTGACATCACCGGGCCTAGTTCCCATTGAATGTCCAGTTCAGGGATAAATGCTTGTTTCATAATTAATGATCAATACACCAAAAATGACAGCTTTCTTGGCAGTGGTAATGAGCAGTAGTGCAAACTGAAATAATTACACTACAAGTATTGTCGTTATTCGTTTGGTTTTATGTTGGCATCATCAGAGCATTTTAATTGGAGCTACTCAGACTAGGTTATGTGTCCCTTTCTCTTTTTTCTTTCACCTGAATAATTAGTGTGTAGATTTCAGTGGGCTGTAAATGTTTGTTGGAGCCACGTAATTGGAGAGTGTGCATTTGTAATTATTACTAAATGGAGTACGAGGCAGTGGAGCAAATCAATATCACAGGGAATAGTGCTACCTTTGGCTGCCAGTTGGGTTAGAAGCTAAAGTAACAAGTCAAAAGTCAAAGATTAATAAAAGACTAATTTCAGGATCAGTTAATTAATATTGTCTATGTTTGGACAAAGTATGTTATTCTGCATGTTGCTCCATAATGAGAAAGTCTTTTGGGCGGACAGTGCTAACACTTATTAGACCCTTAATGTGTTTTGTGAATGCATGACATGGTTTAACTGTGCTTTGTATACAGATACCACATTGAGTAACTCAATTAAACTGAACAAAATGTGGTCTACTCTATTGGAATATAAAGTAGTCCCTGTAGCACATGACTAATTATGGGACTTGTACAATGCTGTCACACAGGTGAGTGCTAGTGTTCCAACTCTAATTGTTTCATATTTGTTGATAGATTGTTGTTCTCCATACTCCTGGTTAAGTAACTGTGAAAGCATCTCTGGCCTTTTATCTTCACAGGTTCCTTATTTGGGGAAAATAAGCCTAAGTAAGGGCTAACAAATATGCAAAGACCAACTGTTTATAGAAAAACCTGTTTTCAACGCTAATGGGATCCAACCTCAGGGAACGAAGGCATCGGTCTGTTAATAATATTCATATCTTTTTTTACTTTTTTTTAAACTTTCTATTAGGCCTGTCACAGTAATAACTATATCGACTTACCATTCAATACATGAGAGATGGAACTATTATTTTATTTTTTGGAACTATTATTTTTATCAATATTTATCATGGGTACTTTTTATTTGTACTAGTTGGTAACTAATTTTTCTGTACTATGATCAGATTTGAACTGTAGATGGTTGTATAAATAACTTTTATGACTCATTAAGTGTTTCATTTATTTATTTCAGCTCATGTTCATTAACAATACTGTACATATAGAATTGTCTTTTGGGGGAAATCCCGCCATAGGGTTTTCATGTCCGTGGCATTCAATATTATCATTTATCGTCTATATTTTCTTCAGCAATATATCATACTTCAAAATTTGTTATCGTGACAGGCCTACTTCCTGTTTGAAACGCAGTGATTAGCTGGCTAGCTATGTCTATCTATGACAAAGACACAAACTATTGAACTAGTTTAAATGTCAGGTTTTAGTTATGGTAATTTGTGATATAATGGATTTTGTAATACGTTATAACCAGATTCTTTCAATAGCTCACTGTTTTACACAGTTTTAAAGCCTATCAAGTTCTCTCTGACTGAGCAAACACTGAATTCATCAACGGATCTTAGACTGACACTCATTATAGTTCTAATTTTAGATTCTTTTCACTATTCATAATGGAGCTTTGATCTCAGAATACAATACCTCCTTTTCCCCCTGTGCCACATAATCTTCACCTATCTTCCACTCTTCCCGCTAGCTTTGCATAATGGCATCTAAATACCAAAAAGTAACAAAAAAACTAACTCTTTGAGCAGATTCAGCGTGGCTCCTGTTTAAATCTGTCTTTATTTTTCCACTCCAGAGGGAGATTTGACGACCAATCTTAAAGTTATCACCATAAATCAACCCTGGAAAATAAACAGCTGCCTGGGCTCATATCAATCATGAAATTATCAATTATCACATTTGGGGCATCAGCTGGGGGCATTCGCACAATTACAGAGATGTGCTAGCTGCATCGCCATCTCAATCTCTGCTTCACACTGCCCGAGGACAACTTACTGTGGCAGTGTTGAACACCCAATTTGTTATCCCATTGAAATAAGCACAAACAGGCCAAACAATGGGCTGGCTTTTGTGTGATAATGTTCTTTTTTCATAACAAAATAAAAATCATTATTTTATTAAGCAACAAATTCTAGAATAATGCACAAGTTACACCAGCAACTATTGTCATTTTTGTCATATGTGTGTTTTTTTGTATTCAAGATAAAATTTTGACCAAACCATAGACTGTATAAAGAAGTGGACTAAGTGAGTGTGACCCATAGTGTTTGGCTCGAGCCAAATGAGGCTCATCGAGGCTAGTGGTTATAGGGACGAATTTGGAGCCAGGTTCCATGTTTGGAATTACGACAGCGAGTATCATAGCAACCAAAGAGTCAATCTGGAGCCAGGCTGTTGAAGGTAACGCCCCTTCCCACCCGCACCACTGGTTTAGCAGAGAGCAGGCACTTAGCAACTCTGTCAATCAAACCTGTTGCTAACGCTAGCGGGAGCGACCTCGGGGAAAGAACTCACCTGATTTGTCTGTTATTAATGTTCATATCTTGATTTACAGACAAGATAGCGAAACAAAAACCCCAGGATCATGTAGAGCGGGTTAATACGAACATTTTAAGACCAACATGACGAGCCTGACAGTAGCAGTTACAGAGAGAGGGGCGACAGTTTTTCAATAGAAAGTGAATTGGAGCCAGGACAGTAGCATTACAGAGAGAGGGGCGACAGTTTTTCAATAGAAAGTGAATTGGAGCCAGAGTCGATGGAGCTGGAAGCGTGCCCATACTTCCTATTTGGAACGCAGCAGCGGGTTAGCTATGTCCATTTATATATACAGTCTATGGACCAAACCTAATCTATATACAAGCTCTATTGGGCTACGAAGCTTTTATCCACTGTGTTCTGTACCAGTCAGTAAGCAGAATTGTGTTTCTTATCCTTTCTGATATTTGCTAATTCAATTTGAGTAAAAATCTAAACTTTGTGAGTCATCTCATTAACAGACTAATCTAGAATTCAAATTTCTAGAGAGAGAGAGATTCAGTTTCCACTCTAATATGTTTTCTTATCACAATAAGAGACATTTATTAAAATCCTGTTATGCAATTAACCTACGCAAGAATCTGTTTTTTGACAACTGTTTAGTGTCATGCAAGTGGGGATTACAGCTTCAAGTTCATTTGCATTGATCAGATCTCTAGGAAATACGAGAGGAAATGTAATTGTAGATAACACAACACTAATAAATGTCAGTTGTTGCAGGCAAATGAAAGTCGTTTGATATTATTCTCAAGTTTTTGCAGCACTTCGGGCACCTCCCCAGCCCTCCTGATGTCAGCAGCCAGATTCTATTCCCAGTGCAGCCTGTTTTTCAGCTCTCTCCCAAACCGCCAGTTGACTTCAGTAGCAATACGATGGCGTCTTTCTACTGCCTCCAACCTCAATCTAGGCATCGGCTTTGATTTCGACACAATACCCCTGCTGCCTTCCCCTCTCCGCTCTGTGTGCGAGTGTCACTTTCATTTCGCAGAATTCAACCCTGTTTTTTGTTCTTTTTTGTTAACTGCAGCTTGCTGATGGGGTGTTTTTTTTTCTTTACAAAGTCTACAAAGGATAACTCCAGCAGCTTAGCTTTTTTATGCGGCCACCTCAGAGCTATAAAACAAGTTCAAGAGGCTAACTCTTCATTCATACTTAGTTGTTATATTTACAAACAGATGTTCCAGTATCGGACTTTAGGAGCATTTTAACAGGACGCAGTAAAGTTCGCTGCATGAGCTGACTTCACCAGTAGACTTGATTGGCTATTTATGTCGGTAATCACTATAAAAAAAAAAAACATTTAAAAGTCTTTATTTGTTTTTTCTCTTGAGTAGCCTGCGTGGAAATTCTATTGACAATAATTGTGTCATTGCAATATGGCTATATTATAGAAATCAGTAAAATTTGAAATTACTAGTTTGGGTAGATAATGTCGTTTTTAGCAAAATAAGATGGGTTCTAAGATGGCCTCTTAGTTCTGATCCTGCCCGCCCAATATGGAAAAGTGCCCTTGAATGCTGCACTGTACTTGTTCACTGCTTCTGACAGGTTGCCCATCTAGTGGCATTGACGGAATGACAAAAAACAAAAAATGGATGATTTGTGGCTCAATATTTATAAATGCATGATCCTTTCACCATTGGAAGAATGTGGTCTCTGGTCTACTTAAGGCATAATTAAATAGATGTTTGCATATGTACACAGTCCGGTTACTCCAGGCTATGGGAACAAAAAGAAACTCCAAAACCATGGCATATTTCATACTATGACAGCAAGTGTTCATATTACTATACCAAAACTGTCCAATAGGTACAATGCATTTTAGATGGAAGCTGTGTGAACAAGGGTGAAAAATGCCATACAGCGAAAAGAAAAATAGTTTTCATTGTGCTATGCCATCTCCCACAATATTATTTTGCTTCCTGTTTTGACACATAGAGAAACTTGATCCCTCGCAGAGCCAATCGTCAGAGATGATGAAGTATGCATTCTGTGTAACAGCCACTAGTCTTTTCATTTCCCTTCACCTCTATTGGCTGAGTTTTCTTCTCTGGGAATGAAATGAATCACCTTGAGCGAGCCGCAGCATTTTATTGTGAAAGCTGCTGCTCAAGAGCTTCTTGTGCATGTTAGTGAGAGACCTCCAACTACTATGCAAACATTATAAACAAAACACTATGCAAATATTGAGACAAGACTTCACTAGTGATGTTCTAATTCAGACCTTTGACAAGAAACAACATAAGTATATGATTATTCCCATTAGTTTGCTACATAACGTACTATGTAATCTGGGGCAACAGTAGCTCAACGTAAACATCATTGGTTGAGCGGTCAGATCCACTGACCCACAGCAATTCTAGCTCCCACAGATGAATGCTGGTGTTGTGTCCTGATCAGTACACAGTTTGATTTAGACCTAGAAAAGCTAGAACCACACTCCTGGTGGTATTGATGAATAAAGTCATTGATTATTGTGCTACCATTTACCATAGCAAATAATTCATTAGAGTTGAAAAGTTTTTAGATTACAGTTGTAGGGTGATTGAAAGGTCTAGACATAAAAGAATCAGCTTAATATGGTAAAAAGGTTAAAAGTTTGGGTAAAGTTGACCAAATTGCCCAAGAAGAAACCAGAACATTTATACTGTTGACTGGCCTGTGAAGATAGGTCTGTACAGAAGATGCCTGTTTTTGAATTTGAGTTTAGTGCATTATAAGCGTCATATCCTTTTTGGACTTAAATGCTCCCTCCCCAAACTTACATTCTCACAGTCATTTTGTGTTGCAGGTCTTTTCTTGTTTTGCCACTGGTGATTAACCCCTCTGGTCATGTGTACACTGTGAACACGACTCAAATGGAAATTCACATCTTTATTTATGTGTGAATCGGAAACTTGGGGCTTGTCCCTGACCTTAATCATTGAACAGTGCCTGGCTTTTGTTAGAGTTAGTTTGAAAGTGGCTTATGTAAATCTATGGAGTGTAAAAGGCCTGTTAACCAATCAATAACGTTTACCCAAGAACTTAACCCAAGAGCCAGAAATTATGGCGCAACAGGCAGTTTAAAAGTCTTTGACAATTGGAGAGGCTTAATTTTACCCTATAAGCCCTGACACTTGACACAAAATTCACTTGACAGGACGTGTTTATTGGCTGCACAATATCTTTACTTACATTGCACGTCAGGTTGAGTTTTCCAGCTGTCAAGGCAAAAGACAAACACTGAAATACCTTAAAATTAGATTGGACAGAAAAGCTCTTCAAAAGACACTTCATTTTAATGACACATTTGAAATATCTGCGTATCTCGTAACAGCTTTTTCAGCTTTTCTCGTTGCTATAACTTTACCAGCTCGATAAATTACTGCTGATACCTATATTCATATGAATACCTTTACTACACTGTTCTTATTTTCAACAATAAGTAGATACTGTACACTTCGCAATGAATTATTCATGCTAGCTTCCTTTGGTAGTGATTAAAAAAAGAATAAGAATAAGTCGGATGTGAGCTTACATAAATGCCTTCAGAAGCAGCTAATCAACCAGCCTGCCGACGCCGCTGCCTTAACTTGGGAGCAGCTCGTCAGAAGTGGCTGTTGAAGCTCGGATAAGAGCGTGGAATTCAAACGCTCCTCTGTTGTCTCCACCTCCTCCTCCATCCAAGTTCTTGTGATTCTCTCATGGACGTGCCATCTTAAAGCCACCCCTGGTTTACTCTGACGCACAGTAGTGACAGGCTCTAATTATACAGTCTGGGGGGCCCAACACTTTTTAAGCATTAATTATTACACTGAAATGAAAGCAGCAGATACCAAAAGGCAGGATGCAAAGGGCAAAAGGAGACAATGAATACGGAACAGGGATTAATAACTGTACTGCATAAAGGTTTCAGAGGGCTGCACTAATTAAAAGGCTATATTTTTACTTTTGTTATGAAATACAGGCAAGATAATTGGAAATAATTGCATCCGGTTTGGTTCCTAATGACGGTTAAGAGCCAAAGATGGTGAACCATGAAGAACTAGGGTCGACAAATATCGAAAGTATGGAATTCAGATACTAATTGATACTAAAACTAGTGTCCATGTAGATACTAATTTGGACTTTTTTGGTCTAATTTGAGCTTTATCAGAACTAGTATAAGACGACATGGTAACATAAAGGAAATTTTATGTTTTATGTTTTGTGTTGAAAATGAAAACAAGAGCTATTTTAATTATTATTGTGGTACTGAAATCGGTTTTGAGTATCGATCCTTTCCTTTGTGCTGTTGATTCTATATCATTATCACATCCAAGAGTTTGTAGCTTAATTAACACAGCACTGTTAAATTAGAGTCTTGTGTTTGAGCTATGCATTTTTTCCATTGCGACAAAGAGCTAATGCCTTGGCATCGGGGTTCTACTCTTGGCACTAAGCCTCTCTTAAGACCTTTTGCACAGTCCTGCCGCTAGACTAAGTTTGTTAGCTCTAGCATTTAAAGTTTGTCAGCTTGCTACAATATCAGTACATCATGTATATTTATTCTGCAGTTTTTTTTTTACTTTGCATAATACCCTTTGTGCTCACCAATTGCACAAATCAGTCATGCCTCGGTGCACTGCAGCAATTTCTCCATCCGTAAGCTAAACCTTTGTCCTTCATTGAAACCCACCAAAAATACACCAGACACAGACTGTTAATAGACATCTCCCGGACCATATGCTTGGCGAGTCCAGTAATTACCCACGCTCGCATTACTGAATATTGTGGATTCAGTCCTGATGCGAATGCACCGCACTGTTTAGCAAACTGTTTCAAAGGACACAGGCCCTTCTGTTTATACCCCCCCTCCCTGATCTAAACGGATTAATAATCCTGAGGTTGTCAGTTCAAACGCAGAGGGGCAGAGGAGAGCGCTGATGTGTCCTTGAGCCAGGTACTTAATCTAAATTGTGTCACTTAATATCCATCTTCATAAACGCTCTGTACACATATCATAGGTTATGTAAGTCGCCCTCCATGGAGTCAGGAGAAACAAATAACACTAGCCCTAGATAGCACCTTGGCCCCATAACACTGCCTGGGAATATCAAGTGCTTGTGTCTGAATAGCTATTGCTTCGTCATTGTTTGGAGGCACTGTCATAATCTGTTCCGCCTTTCGCAAGTTGATAAAAATAGCTTGTTCCAAAGAGATACTCAAAAGTTCTCATCCACAGAAATGGCCTTGTAATATAAACTTTAATGAGGCAAAAAGGCACAGTAAACAAGAGCATGGTGCGATAATAGATGTTGAGGAGAGTGCTCGAATAGTTCACATAGTTTTTCTGAATGGCTGGACTCGGACCACACATACTGGGAAGGAAGTTTGCAGGTTTTTGCCCAATTAGTGCTGAAAAGTGTAGCGGTGTGAGAGTGCGTCAGCGGGGGAAGTGTGCACCGGAGGAGGCGTGTCATCAATCATCACTCCAGCTCCAAGGCTTCTGTTCCAAACCATCCCCTCTTTCTGGCACAAGAAAGAAGAGGAGGGAAAATGGGAGAGAGGAGGCTGACAGTGGCTAGGCAATTTTACAAATGACGCAGGTGTAATGATATGGTAGTTTTCAACATGAATGAATTATAGCACTTATTTTGGATCACTTTTTTTTAAGATTGAAAAGTGCCCATAAGTAGAAAAATGCGCAAAATGTGAAATGCATGTGTGAAAATAAATTAAGTTGCAAGTGTGAAAAACCCATCACAATCTATCACAAAGAAAACATCAACTGGTATTTCATTTCAAAGCAAGACACTTTCATTTGTGCCATATATGTGCTACATCGGGATCGATTTATTCAATTGTAGGGAGTAGCTTGCGTAGTAATTTCTGTGAATGTGTTTGTAGGTATATTACCAGTCAAAGGTTTGGCCTTCTTTTTCAATGTATTTTTTCTAAATGTAAGTTTCTCACTTTCTACATATACACACAGAAGACATCAAATGTATGAAGCCAGATATGTGGAATTATGTAGCAAAGAAAAAAAAGTTATATTACTCAACTAAATATTTTTTTATAGGGTTGTTCTGATACTTGTATCAGCACAAGCTCTGATACAGCACATTTTTCAGGTATCGGCGAGTACTCAGAATGAGGACCCATAGATGCGAGCAGCCGTTGTTGACGTCTGTGGCTAGTGCTAATGCTAATCCTCAGAGCAGGTTAAATGCAGACTGTGGAAGCTTTGTAAAACATGCGAATACTGACAGAAAAGACATTTATGTTACCTCGTTTAGCCTTTGGAGTGGACTCTGAACTTAGTAAAATAACTACACTACAGAGAGTGCAGCCCGACAACAGCGCTAACACGGACTTTGTTTACTTTGTATAATTAGCCCGGTGCTCTGAGGGTGAGCGTCCTTTTACAGGCATCACTGCTGTTTTTATCCATGCTCTGTGGTAGAAAGTGACGAAATAGAAAAGTAAAAGTGCTTAAATCAGTACAACTTATCATCAAGCCCATTATACATTTGACTCTAACACTTTAGTACTCAAAATCTCATTTATTCTTGTGGATTTTCTTTAGCTTCTTTTATAACAAAATTGAATAGCCTTAGTCTACTTCTTGACACTATACAGTATCAGACTGGTATCGGTATTGGCGAGCACACAAGGTACACTAAGTATCAGTATCGTATAAAAAAAAAAAAATGTATCAGAACAACACAGTTTTAAAATATTTTGTATTAAAATCCTCAGAGTAGCCAACCTTTGCTTTGTTGACAGTGCTGCAAACCCTCAACGTTCTCTCAAGGAGCTTCTTGATGAGCTCTCTTAAAATGGTTTGCACTTCAAATATGTACCTTGTTTGGGTCAAGAAATGCTAAAAGTGCAAATCAGGCTTCAAAGCAGGGTGGCTAATCTAAAACAAGTTTTGAGTAATTTTGAGTTTATTTTTTGTTTACTACATTCCATATGTGTCCATGTATAGAAAATCTTCAGTGTAAATAATCATGGAAATAAAGAAGAACCATAAATGAAAAAGTGTCCAAACTTTTGACTGGTAGAGCATGTCGCTCCTCTCCTCTTGGCTGGTTTATTTTATCATATACCTAATTCCACCCATGGTAATACCGAGTCTGATACTGGGTACTTATGCCAAGACCTTTGTAGGCATTAGTCCAATAATTAAGGGTCCCTGAATAGACTTTAGAATTGATTTTGTAGCAGGTGCTTTTGTAAAGCGGGGGTCTGGAGTATTAGCATTTGCCTAATAGATGCCACAGGCTGTGTCTGTTTGTAATGTATATTTTAATTGGGGGATTGAGACATTATGTCAACATTTGAGTGTGATGGTTGGTCAGTGCATGCAGAGTTCAAGTTCTGTATGACTAGACAGTAATGATGGCCTGTACTAAAGAGCTGTCCAATTACAGATTAAATTAGTAGACACATTTGTTTGACAAGTAAAGCAGGATATTAATGCTAATATATTAACAGGGTGCTAATAGCTAAGTGTATTCACCTGTGTTAACATCACAGCTGCTATAAGGCTATTATCCACAATGACCTCCCTGTCTGCTCCATGTTCACAGTGCACCCGTCGCTTGCATCAGTCCTGTGTATAACCAACTGTTCCTTTTGGGGGAAACTGTGACACATTGTGTGACTCCGGCTCAGGCATTTATAATGCTTCCAAAAATGGCTGCTTGGCTCGACGCGGAGGGTATAATGATAATGACAATTCATCATCATAGAAAATTCCTCTTTTATGACTGAGTCTTTTCACCATTTTGTCACAGCCTCAACAGTGTCAGCAGCCGCTAATGAAAGCTTAAAAAATCTTCCCAGTGCATTATCTTATTGAGGCCTTTTATCATTTTGGGAACTTATGAAAGCTCTATACTAGAATTAGAATTATGAGCACATTCTGGCACACTTCTTTTGTTCATTTTACGTCCAACCACTTTATAGTAGAAACGGCCATGTGGAAAATACTTTAAGATAATCTCTCCTTGGGGATGTGCGACGTAATATAATATGGTGTATAATAGATGCTGCCCTCACAAGGGGGAAACGGAACAAGGGAAAATTTACCCAGATCATTTTGTACAATTGAAATGCTCACAACACGACACGGCTTGTGGCTTACCAACTGTCGCCTCTACACACGTCTGTGTTAGCCAAAATTAGGCCTTTGTCCCTCTATTATGGCGATATTTCATCACTCAAATTATTATCTCCATGTCAGTGTCCATATGGCTTTTGTAATGACTGCAGCGTTCATGTTGGCAGGGGCATAAAATGTTATTGCACCAGTGGAGATATCTCTTTATGAGCACAAAGCAAACTATTTCAGCAAGCCAGATCAGATTTGTAGTGCTTTTAAGGTCATGGAAGAACTAAACTTGATAACAACATGTTCTCTGCATGCGCTACCCGCCTGTTGGGAGATGCATGCCGTTTTAAACCAAAAAAGAAGTCCGTGGGAGAGTGGAGCGAACATCCACGAGTAATAACACCTACTTCTAAGCAGTAGTCATGAAAGACAGTGCTGACCTACATGCTGTAAGCGGGATCCTTGCTTTTGTCTTGTTAGTGCGGACTGCTACTGGAAAGGGGGTCCACTCTGTCAGGAGGTGATGTGTCTAAGCTGCACACACTATCTGTGCAAAATAAAAGGTAAGCTAACGCAGCAAGAGGATATAGAGGATATCAGCTCAGGTGTACACACGTTTGGATTTTATTGATTGTGCTGTGTAGTATTGTGTGTCTGTGTGTTCTTTACAGTGGGAGCAGTTGACAGACAGCCCTATCTCCCCCAAGCGCTGCGGAAGGCCATACATCATTAATCCTTGACAAAAATGAACATTCGGGCCGGTATCTTTCAAGGGCTAGACTCGGAGGCATTCCCCCCATTGTGAAGTGCTGTATATAGGTGAGAGTGCCTTGCTAACTTGGCGCTGCTGACCCGCGTCTTTGGTTCAGCGCCGTATGATGGATGACATGGTTATCAGGAACTCAGGATGAGAATGTCCTATCTCGCTGTCAAGGTCAATGGTTGTCGGGCTTATAACAAAATGGCAACCCGGTGAACTTACTGGAACATATAGCCTGGGTTTCAATCTATCATCCATCATATCCGAACGTTTAATGCAGAGAGATTTCTGCCTCAAAATTACAAATGGTGCCGTAGCTTTTGTGTTTCGTCAACTGAAAGTACCAAAAGTAGATCTTTGGAGGCAGGGGACTATTCATGGGTTTCAAGATATGGCAATGGTCCTCCATTACCATAGCATTTAAGCATTTCAAATCTAAATATATTTTTTGAATGGGGAAAAGTCCTCACAAAATAATTTAAATCAGAAAAGAATCATTTGCCTCAAACCTGTGATAAATTTTACCACTAGACATGGACCAAGTCTTCGAGTTAGGCCTGTCACAATAACACATTTTGAAGTGTGATATATTGCTGAAGTAAACATAAATGATAAACGATCATATTGAAACTGATTTATGCCACTGATGCAATAACCCAAGAGCAGATTTAAACCACAAAAACTATCCTTAATCTACAATATTGTTAAAAAATCATGAGCTGCAATAAATAAATAGGTGAATGAAACACTTTAGTACTTAGTTTGCAGATTGTAATGGCTCATAGAAGTTATTAATTCAACCTTTACAGCTTAAATCTTATCGTATAACCAAAAAATAAGCAAAAAATTCCCAGTAGTTCAAAGAAAACGTACACACCATAAATACTGACCCCCAAAAAATATTTTTCCAGCTTTCAAATATTGAATGATAAGTTGATATAGTAATTATTGAGACAAGCCTATTTCGAGTCCATTCCCAACTTGGTCAGAAAGTCTAGATTATTATCTACGTCTTAAAATTAAAGCTTTTTACCAACACCATGTGGAGTTAGGATTGTTTTTTTCCCATATCTGGAATAAATGTGTTAAGATGAATGCAAAGTCAGTATGTTCTTAGCCAACAAACAAAAACAGCTGCCTGCAACCCTTCATTTGTTAGCATCATGGCTAGTAATGTATACTACCCACTATGTATAACTCTTCTAATTGATTTTTACAGTGCATCAAATATCATCATATGAGAAACCATCACAGTCAAATTAAGGAATTTAGGATGCAAAATAGGACATTACAGGATTACAAGAATGGGATTATTTGGCTCCAGTATCAGCTCTGTGTTGAATAGAGTTTATTCATTCAGTATAATGCAGTGTGCGGTCTGTGTGTGGTGTCTTCCAAACGAAAGGCCCTGGTGTGAGCTCGAGTGCATTTGTGTGTGTGCTTGTCGATTTGGTTACTGCTTGATTACAACTAATTCTGAGCTGGAAATTGGCCTCTTCCATTAGTCCATGGGGAGTTGATAACAAATTGCAGGCTCTGACACTGTGCTTAAATTGTCTTTTTTTTTTTTGACCGGACAGCAAAATGTACTTCATCTTCCACATGTCAAAACTTATTGTGGCGTACGTTTCATCAAGTTAAAATATGGCCTTACAAATCACTGTAAAATGAAACTTCGCTGAACTCAGACACACTTGCATACACTATGTTAAAAAGAGTTACAGCATGAAAGCAGCATCCTGCATCTCTCTATGGGATTCGCAGGCCAGACTCATATTTTTCTAAACACTAATTTGCTAACCTGCTGATTGCAATTTCAGTTGATTGCCTTCCAGAGGAGCCGCTGCAGCTACTTTGAATGTAATTGGCCACAGAGATCACTGTCCATAATTCAACTGTTTCAACTGGTGACTGAACAGGTGCGTTTGCTACAGCAGCCAATTCTACCTTGGAAACAGCTCATCCTGTTATTGTCGCAACTACATTCTATCATAAACAAGTGAGCACGTTACCTTTGCATTTTTGAATTGCACACTTTCATATTTAGCAGCGTTTATTAGTACGCATAAGCTTTAGTTAAGAGTGAAGTAACAGTTTACTAAAAGTGCTTAAATAAATCCAATGTCATATGTCCATCTCGTCTACTTCTTTCAGGACTTCAGGAGCTATTAGTAGTTGTGGTGGTTTGTTGACTGACCCAAGAATCGAGTCCTCAATCTCCTTGCTGGTCGGCTAAATTGGTTGGCTGAAGTGCACTATATTGCTAAAGAAAACACAGATAGATATCTTTGTTGCAGACTCATGGTTCAGAGTTAAACACAAACAGACAAACAATATAAAAACATACAAAAGAGGCCCCTAACCTCTTAGGAGACAACTATAACTTTCCACAGCTGAGAAGTGTAGTGGATGGTGCTGAATCCAGTTTTCTGAATTATTCAGGCTCTTAGGAGACAACTATAACTTTCCACAGCTGAGAGTGTGGTGGATGGCGCTGAATCCAGTTTTCTGAATTATTCAGGCAGCACATACATTTATACATAACATTTGTTAAAACAGCTTGCAATGTATTAACTCCCGAGGACAGAAACAGTTCACTGGCTCTGGTCCATCTGGGCCTTTTTAACAGAAGTCTTGGAGCATCATTGTAGGCTATATTTTTATAGTTCACTCACACTCGCAGTGTAGAGGGAGGTGCAGTACACTCTAAACAAACTCAAGCCTATAACCCTAAACTCAGGATAACCCCAATAAATCCTTTTCTAAATGCACAATATCCTAAAAAATACGAGCTTGTAATAAATAAATAGCACTTAATTACTTCTTAATTACTTCTTCTGCCATCTATTGCTCAGACCCACTATGGATCATACCTGGACGACTGAGGGATTACATAGACATCTCAGACCTTATTGTACTACACAAAAATATAATTTATTAAGCGAAAAGTGGATATAGTAATTGTTGTGACAGGCCTGTTCATTGATTCTTTTTGGTAGACTATTTACTACTATCAGTATATTTCACTGTACTAAAGTGTTTATGCCTCAGTGGAAAAAGCATTTATCCAGAAGTAGCAGATTATGAAGCTTGGGCTAGCTCCAGTGCTATGCCAAAGTTCTGCATTTTCTCACTGCTTCTACTTTTGATTTTGCATGTTAATATTCAGTGCACAGTATATAGAGTAACATTATGTAGGATACAAAGGACCTGACTGATCCTATTGTAACCAAACCTCTGGACGATTAAAGGCTAGAGCACCGTTACTCTATACTAAGTACTGTTTAAAAATAGATTCCATTAAGCCCTCTTCTTCCCACAGTGTTGATATGATTTGCTTCCTGGTGTATAGGACAAAAGCAGGTTTTATGTCCCATGTAAATATCCTTTACAGTCACATGTTTAAAAAATCAAGCAATACCTCCATGTTTTAAATTCACATTGCGGCCAGATGCTGTTGCCTCATGATTAATAGTGTACTGCGGTGAGACATATTTTGCCATTTAGGATTTGAATATAGTGTACATAAATTATGGAGTATAAACATCGCCTGAATCTTAAGTCGTCCGAGGCTGCATTAGGAACAGGAACGCGCTCCCTCCTATCAAATAGAAAGCATGTCAATGGAAAAACCCATTATGTTTGCCTTTAGGCGCGGTCCTATTTAACACTTCTCTTTTAATGGGGTTATTCGCTAAACCTCGCGGCCAACTTCAACTAATTGCGTGTTTCATAAACTGATAAGGAAAGCGCACAGGTTACAGGCTGCAGCCTTTATATCTTATTTAGATTTGCACACTTCTATAAGCATGCAATTTAGGAGCTTAGCCGACTTTCTTATCAGACACTTGACTCGTAGCTAAAATTATGGGCTGAGAAAGAATAGCCTTCTTGAATACTTTGCAACCCTAACAAGATAGAGTCAAGTCGGCAATCAGAAAGGTAAAAATGTCAAGTTATATAATTTGACGCGTTGTTTGTCGTTCAGTAATTAATGGCTGCAGCCCGACTTTGTACCGTGTTTTGTTTCTCTTGCCATTGGCTGATTTTAATATATGCAGTGCCGGTAATGACCAAGCTAGCAGTCCATAACAATACCCAGACAAAGGGATGAGTGGTGTTCTCTCTGTATTCTATGATTATCGTGGTCCTGGTGAAGCTAAATTCCTGGATGCCGGGGCAATTTGTGACAGCCTAATGAACCTGTTGTCTTGCATACGTCTTCCCGTAATGCAGCCTTACTTGTGGCACACGGCTCGACAAGAAGCAGCCACAAATGCAATAGTTAATAGGACTTAGATAACAGCATCATAATGTTAATATGTTTTCCGCATTTGGAGTGGTGCCATCGCCTCAGCAAATGTGTCTGCAGCCTAATGCAATTGATTAGGTAAGCCAGAAGAGACATTTCCTTTTTTGGATTGTCTGTTTGTTTGTCATTGTGCTAAAGTGACACAGTAACACCTGATTGCACAATACAAAAAGTGTACGGATTTGGGTTTAGCTCGAGACTTTTTGTCAGTAGAGTGTGTCAGACTTGTCAGTTAAGAAAAAGTTCCTCATTTGGCTTGACAGCACACCAATTTATTTCTTGCTAATTAAGCTTAAGAAGGTAATAGTGTGTCAGGGAAAGCTGTTAAATGACAATTGTTGGGCAAAATCGGTGTCCGTGTACATAACACAATGACTTTTTTTTGACTTGCATTGTAATTATTTTTTTCTCTGCAGAGGAACTACTTCTGCATCTGCCAGTCAAGTCAAGTATTTTAATTGCTTTTTCAACATTGTTGCTTCCTACAGATGGCTGTTAATATGTATATGTAATTAGATTTTTTTCTTCATTTTTGGCTGTTAATTCCAGACGAGACTATGATGAGATCAACTTCTTTTTAAAACTCACTCTTGGTGCAAATAATATGCTGATTACTTTGCTTGGTTAATTTCATAGGAGCTTGTTAAGTAATATTTAGAATCCTTTAGCTTGTCTTATTGGATTGGACTATATTCTATCGACCATTGCTCCTCATAAATAGGCCTGTCATAAATTTGAAGCACAATATATTGCTATAGAGATATATTGCGATAAACAATAATATTGAAAGTATTTTATACCACTGATACAATTAAAATACAGCAAGATAATCCAATAAAACATTTTTAAATAAACAGTATCATTAAAAGCCATGAGCTGCAGCAAATAAATAGTTTAAAAAAAAGTATCATTAAAAGCCATGAGCTGCAGCAAATAAATAGCCGAATGAAGCAATAATTAGCCATAGAAGTGGCTTATTCAACCCTCTGCAGCTCAGATCTTAGCATATTATGACCAAAATACCAAAATTTCTCTGCAAAATCTTCCCAATTTTGCAAAGAAAAAGTACCCGCGATAAATATTGAGCCCCAAAATATATTGTTCCAGATTTCATTTATTGAACGATAACTCAATATAGTCATTATTGTGACAGGCCTACCCATAAATACATCACCTGTTCAGTTTCTCTCTTAGGATTCTCTTTACCCCTCTGCCTGTAATGCATCCCACCCCTCACACTGCCATAATGAGTGATAGAGTATGTATGTTATTTGTCCACTATGTATTTTGGTGCGTTTTCTGTTTTTATCCATCAGTCTTTTCTTCTGCTAAATCCATGGCACTGTGAAGAAAAGGCACCCTGTTTAAGCTGGTGCTGTGCCCCCTGTTGGCTGCCATCAGGAACTAATGCTGACTCCTTTCCGGCGTGTGCCTCCGTGTCCTCAACTCAACTCATCCCAGCTCCCACTCTCCCGGGAAAATAAATTGATATCTTTAATTGCCTTAATAGCGTTTTTACTCCTGCTGATGTCTCTCAATGAAGACCTCGGTGTCATTAAGACAATCTCAAAATGGACTATTTGCTCTATCAACAAAATTACTTGCTCAAATCAGTGTTATGAATCAGAGACCCTGTTCGGAGGAGGCACCCTAAGCTGGACCTAATCCTTGCCAAATGGACCGGCGATTAGCTTAACTAAGGACTTTTCGGTCCCTGCCAACACACAGGCTCTGCATTTTAAACAGAGGAGCATTCATTGGATTTGTGCATTAATCAAGCCTCTGCCGCCATCCCCTTACAATACCATGCATCCATACACACAAGAATAGATGACGTTGATGTTTGTATCTTGCTCCTGATGTAATTAATCTGTGGGACTCTAGGCCTGTCATGATAACAAAATTTGTAGGGCGATATATTGCTGAAGAAAACATAGATGATGAACAATATTACCGAATGCCATTATGTCACTGACACGACAACCCTTAAGCAGGATTCCCCCCTAAAAACTATTCTGTACAGTCTTGTTAATGAACATGAGCTCCAATAAATAAATTAAACACTTAATAAGTCATGGAGCCAAACCTCCTTGTCAAAGCCTGACCTCGTCAGATCTCAGGCTCTAAGAAAGGCCGGGCCTGGTTAGTACTTAAATGGGAGACCACTGGGAATTCCAGGTGCCACAGTGGAGCACCAGTGGCAAAAATTGCCAGGACACAACCTTAGGCAAGGCACTTAACCTACGTTGCCTAGTATGAAAGTGGTGTGTGAGTGTGTGTGTGTGTGTGTGTGTGAATGTTGGTGATGGTCGGAGGGGCTGATGGCACAGATTGGCACTCCAGGGCAGCTGTGGCTACAATAGTAGCTTACCACCACCGAGTGTGTAGTGAATGAATAATGCACGAAATTGTAAAGCGACTTTGAGCGTCTGGAAAAGTGCAATATAAGACTAAGGCATTATTATTATTGACGTTATTTATTCAACCCTCAGCTCAAATCTTAGTACATAGTACAGAGAAATAACTAGTACAAAGAACAGTACCCACGATCAATATTGACCCCCAAAAATCAGTGTTCCATCATTTATGTATTGATCGATTGGTTGATATAGTAATTATCATGCCGGGCATTTTGGCTCTTAATTGCTGTATATGCAAACGATTCTGCATATCCGTTTTGCTTCAGACGAGATGTTAACCTTCCTTGTAAATGTTGTTGCTATAAATTCTTTTACAGAGGATCTAAGAGCTAAGAGCCGACATGCACTTTATAGCTCCTGTGATTCACAATGAGACGCACAGCAAAAGCATCACTACTGAAGAAAACGCAAATAGGGTGGGTAAAATATGAGTGCGCCCACAGGGTCCTCTTTTCTGCTCAATGTATTTATTCCAATATTTGCAGATGACTGAAACCAGTTAAGTGCTGTGGCAATTGCTTATTTCCCTTTGTCAGGATGATGAATGTGGGCGCACCTATCAGACTGCGCAGGGGTTCCACTGTCCTTTGACAATGAAGGATTGTCCATTTGTGCCATGGACAGAGCACATCAAAAAGGCTGGATAAAGCCCCGCAGGAAAGCAATAACAAACACTGCCTTGTTACTGTCACTGTTTATGATATAGGGATTTTAACGCCTGGCAATTTCCAAGCCCTACACCCAAGACCAAAGCTACATTTGTATAGAATTTGTGTTTTGTTGGCGTCTTCGTAGGAGGTGAAAGCATTTCTACTGAAGATGTTTTGCTCCTGAGTTTCATTCTGACAACATAGCTATGAGAATTCATGGATAACAATTTTGCATAAATATAAACAGGAACAAATAGTTGAGCCGTGCAAGGTATACAAATACATGAACTATGGAATGTACTAGTGGCTATGACTGTGGGATTTATGCATTGAGACAATTGTTGCTGGGGTAGTAATTAGAGAAGTAAAAAGGCGAGATTGGAGATTGTTTTGGTTAGATGGTATTTATACTCAGTATGGTCACATTTTTATATACTGCCTTTCCACCTTCAAGACACTCAAAGCGCTTTACATCAAGGAACCACTCACCCATTCACACACACATTCATACACCAGTGTACGCAGACACCGGGGGGCAAGGTGGGTCAAACGTCTTGTGGGACACAACGACAGTATTCATCTGTGGGAGCTGGAGTCACACCGCCAACCTGTCGGTCATTGGATCTGAATGATGTTTTTTTTTTCAAGAGCGGGATTTTAACCTCCAACCTTAGGATCAGAGGACGAACGTTCTACCAACTGAGCTACTGTCGCCCACAAATATGTTGCAATGGTTTTATGGTTGGACGAGATCACAAATATCTCTTTTTTGACTAGAGATGGTCCGATACTTGTCTTTCTGCTGTGGCTGATAACCAATATTTGCAGATTACTCCCACGTTGCTTTGATAACAAAATTCACTTGGGATAGAAAATAATTTTCTGCATGTAAACATACAGCTCTCTCTTTTTACTCGTTAGTGTTTTAGAAAAGACACATCTGACTCACTGAGGATTAACTGGGAACGACACATGGGCACCAATATGGCTACGAGAACCAATATATTACTCATTCATATGTTTGACTATTTATTTACACTTTAAGGTCCATCTCAAGCAACTATTCAAATTCCCTTTTTCCACAATTTGCGCTCCTGTCTGTATATAACTCCTATCCTCTGCGCTAAAAAGAAATGAACTTGGCCCTTTTAAAAACTGCCTCCGTTCCGAGCCCTTTCTAACAGATAATGACAGTCACAAACAGGATCTTGGACTATTTTTGAAGTTTTAAAGCCATAACAAGTGTCAACTACCAGGCACGCCGCGTAACCCCCTTCAGAAGCGCTCATTTGCTGTGACATTTAAAAGCGGCAAGCATGGTCCCTTCTTGTCATCTCAAGTGTCCTCTCTCTGTCTAGACACTGCACAAATATCCGTGTTTTGGGTTGCTCTGATGAGGCTACTCTGTTATGAAGACTGTACACTGGTCTGGAAGTGTTGGGTATGGGAGAGGCTGTGAGTGGCTGTTCCCCACACACTGAGTGACTCCACTTTCATGGTCCTTGCTGGAGCTCAGCCAAGCCTGACCTGTCACTGAGGCGGTTAACTGGGCCGCTTAACTGTTTGGCAGGGGAATACACACAGGGTACACTTACTGATGAGAGGAATCAGGGCCTTCCGTGCACTTCAAAGCACAAGTCCAAGTAAGAAAGTACACCTGCATCCGCTGTTGTTTGTAGAAAGGGAAATCAGTGGGAATTATGCTTTACTTACATGCATAATTGCTTTTTATTGGAGTTAAATTTAATGTTATTATTTGATCTTTTTTCAACTCTAGATAAGCCTGTGCACTGCCAAGATTTTATCATTTTCTTATTAACTTGGAGTAACTATGCTAAAATGATTTGCCATGTGCTCGGTTGGTGATGCAAAAGTTGGTTGTTGGCCGTGGTCAGTTACGGTTTATATATAGTTTTGAACTTTTTTGGTTTGAGCACTGAAGTCTGGCATATGGAATTTAAGAATCAGAATCATTAAAAGGCCTGAGGTGCAACAAATATATAGAATAATATAGCCAATAATTTGCCATAGAACTCATTTATTCAACCCTTCAGCTCAAATCTTGTCATTTTACATACAAAATTGCTAAAATGTCCCCACTATTGCAAAGAAATTGTACACCTGAGCCTCAAAATATATTGTTCCATCTTTCATATATTGAGCGATAACTCGATATTGTAATTATCATGACAGGCCTTTTGGTCAGCCTCTGTCACGCTCTGAGCGAGTGACAGGTGGAGTTAACCAATCACAGTGAAGTGTGAACTCTCAGAAGCAGATGGCTTTAGTTACTTCTTAATGGAGGATAAAAATATACTGCATGAATTATGAAAAAATACAAATTGCAATCTCGGCTAGGCCTGTCACAATAATTACTATATTGACTGATCGCTCAGTATATTATCGTTTTTGGGGGTCAATATTTATTTTTTCTTTATAGTAGTTGTAGTAGTAGTGGTAGACATTTTTGGTTATTTTTTCTGCAATCTGCTCTGAACTAAAATTACACAAGCGCAACAATGTATAACATATTGTACATTTAGAATACTTTTTTGTGAATAATTCTTTTTTATAGTTTGATTTCAATTTTATCGTTTATCGTTGATATAGACTTAGATATAGATGATATAGACAGCAATATATCGCACTTTAAAATTTGTTATCGTGACCGGCCTAATCTCAGCTCTACAAATCAACATATGCTTTTCTTGGCATTTCGCCCACCCTTTACTCTGGGTACTTTTTTAATTTGAGAAGATTATTACATGGTTAAATGCTCCAAAAAAGTCTGTTCTGCATCATAAGATCATGTTCTGATTAGAGTAGCAATTATACAACAATGCAATTTCATGATCACCACTACACCACTTAGTTTCTCTCCAAAGCCCCAGCTCCCAGATTCACTGCACTGACATTGAGCACACTTGTCATTCAGAAGTGATGGGACTCTCCTTAGCTGTCATAATGGATTGAGGACTACAATATGTCTCGGCACTGCTGCAGCGTCTGAAGTCGTAAACACAACTAGAAGAGAAGGAGAGGGGGAGTTGGGAACGGGGAGGGTTTGACAGCGTGTGTGGGGATTAGGAGAACCTGGGCCCAGATGGCTGTGGGAGGCTGACGTCCCCACAGCGCTGCAGAGGGTAGTCCCTGCCAGCTCAAGAAACAATCAGACATGTACGCCTGGCAAATAGGCTACCTCCAAACGGACGGCTAAGATTTGGGAAAACAGATGCAAATAAATGCTCGGAAATGTCACCGGAAAAGAGCTCTAAAATTCAACATGGCCCCTGCGGAGTGAAGCTTTTCACACTCTCACAGATATTTGAAGTACAGAAATGCTACTAATACTTGGGATTTACAGAGGAGTGAAAACGATAACTGCATATTGCCTCATGAAGTACTTTTGGATCTTGGTTAGCAGTAGTATTTGTTACAGAAATAATAAAGTGAACGTATCAGGTAGAAAGAGTATTTAGAATGGTAGACAGTGACTGCAGTAAAGGTAGTTATTTTCGGCTTCAGTTTGATGTTATTTCAATTTGGCGAAAATCGAAAGTAATCTAATTTAGCTGAGGGCATCTTCATAGCTGCTAACACAATACTAAAATTTCAAACTTGATTTAGATACTGGGAACTGGCTTAATACTTCATTCTGATTTCAAGACCGTAAAGATAATAAAAACATTCTACAAGATTCTAATTTTGAACAAAAATAACAGTACTTTCTTTAATATTATCATGTGGTCTTATACTTGTTCCGATAGATCAGGATCATCTGAGAAAGGTCCAACTTTATTCTTATACTTCAAACGTGGCTCTAGTTTAGATATAATCTGGGAATAGATTTTTTTCGACAGCCCGAATAGCTGCATTGTTTTTATCCATAAAGTATCATTATCTTTTTGAAGTTTGAATAAAACTCTGACTTACTTTTTAGCACAATGGGAAGGGCATAAAAAATTGAAAGCTTCCAGGGTGGAGGAAATATTGCAGCACCCAGGACTGTGGAGTCTCCGTCTAGGGGTTGTCAGCGTCCCACTGTGAGCTTCAGTTTGATCTGGGCTTCTGAAATGTGCCGCAGATCTGTATTGTCCCCAATATTCCCGCTGTGGCTTGACACGTGTCCTCAATGAAACAACTGAAAATCTATAAAGTTCTTTCATCATCTCCATGTACTTATACTACCTTTTCTACTACTTGTCTGGTTATACCCAAAGTAGATCTTCAATAGGTTAATGCGTGAACGTGTTCTAGAAAAGGATGTTCATAATTTCAGCTGGAGGGCAGAGGCCTATATAACTCTATGGGAAAAAAGATATCCAAACTGAACATCCACAAATGTTGAATTGTATTATTTTTCAGGTATCAGGGTCAACATACTTGCAATAAATCTTATGGCAAAAAGTTCCTTCAACTTTCACATTTTTGAATAATGACACCAGGTTTTTGAGGTATTATGGGGAAAAAAAAACAAAAAAAACTTTATGCCAGTTTTTGTTTCATGGAGATAGGCCCTGTAATTACAGCGATATTAACTCTAAACTAAAAGACAATAAAACAACACATTCTACCATGTCATTTTCACCTGGCCTTCGCCTCAGTATTTAGGCCGTTCGGGCATTTCAGAATGATTTATCTACATACTATTTATTGCAAATGGAAATGGCAATGATAACTATTCTTGGTCATGGAAAAGTGCTTGGTATTTCTTCATAGCATCATCTCATCTCTTGTGCTGTTCTTTAATTGAAAGATTACTAGAGTTTGTTTACTGTTATCAAGTCATTTTCGGACTTTGATGTGTGCAGCTATTAATTAAAATGTTATCCCCTGAAATTTACTTACTTATGAAGTATGTTAGCTTGCATTTATTTGCATTTTAGCACAGCAGTAATTAAAGGCAGTGTTGGCAAAGCCCTGAAAACCAGCAGTGTCTTGTTTTGACTGCCTAATTAATATCAATTAAAATTCCAGCATTGAAAGGTATTGATTTGAAGGGGCCTGTATATTGTTGTTTTCATTGGATACAGTATCGTGATTAGAGCTGCAGCTATCGAATATTTTAGTAATCGAGTACTTAATAGTAATATTGACTATTTACTTCGATTAACTGAGTAAATCGAAAGCATATTAATTGTTGCTTTCTTAAGTTATGGTTCATAGTTAAAAACAACTAATTTGTTTTTCTGCTTGAAATAAAACATTTATTATTAATTGCTCATCAATATATCCCCAAAACAGAAACATTACACTTATATGATAGATAGCCAAGATCAAAATGTCCCTAAAATATTTATTACCAATTTACTCATTAACAGACTGTATAGTAAACGGGCCACATTAAATGTGAACTACATTTAGAGTTGCTATGAATTAATTTCATAGAAAATAAAGTTTTATGTCCCATCACTTCAGCTAAGATAAAAGTTAACATCTAAATTCCATCTCCCGGTTTCGGTGACATGAAGTTTAGTTGGATCCGCCACCTTCACGTCTGGCTGAAGGGTTATTGCAGTGCTCTAAGATTTTCTTTTGTAGATTCTGTAAGGGGCGATGGTATTCATTTAAATAGGGCCGGAAAAACTGTTGAGTGACAATAGCAAACTAACGCTGGAGTTTGCACTTAATACTGAGTGACCCCTTACGCATAGGATGAACAGCGTCTCACTTGACTCCGACAAAATCAGTGCCCACTGGCTTAGATTCCACATTAAAACAAATTGATGTGCAGATTTCACGTAGAATATCTCGTAGACATGAAAGAAATTAGCAGAGGTTGTGTAACTTGGTTGATATCAATATTAATAACAAATCTATTTCCTGGTCAGTCTCAAATGAGATTGCAAATCAAACAGACCCATATATATTTATATCTTCTAAAACCTGGCTATCAAATAAAATAAGTCATAAGGAAATCAATATTGAAAATCATTTTTTTGTTGTAAAAGGCAATCTGAAGGAGGTGGTGTTGCCATATATGTCAAAGATCACCTGTCTGTGGACCTTATATTCTGCTGCTCAAGGCCTAAATGTTTTGAATATCTGTCTCTGTCTGTTAGCTATGTAAATGACCACATAAAAAAAAAAAAAAAATGCTGTTATTGGTATTTACTGTGTACCTCCAGCACCTAAAAATGCCGTAACAATCCTTGGTTCATTGCAGGTTTGATTAGAGAAATAAATGCTGCCTGGAAAACTACACACAAAACTACCGGTAGATCAGATTTGGAGTGAGCATTTTTCTGTAACAAAAGAAATGGATCTTTATCAACAGTCAACTTCTTACTTTATGTCTGCGCTAATAAAGAGTGACAGAAATCTGGTAAAGTTCTGGAGGACAGTAAGATTCCTCTCAGAAGCTACCATTCATACATTACCAACTGATATTTTATTGGATTCAGCTATTGTAAATTCTAAAGAGGAAATATGTGATGCTTTTATGCTTTTAAGGCATTTTATCTCTGCATGTGATGTTTTTGGTAATAATGGTGATTCTTCTGATACTGATTATGTTGAATCTGAACCTCTGGCAGGTAGCAGTCAGCTTTTCTCCTGAAGACCTTTCACTTAAATGGAGCACTTAAATGCTCTCCACTCCATAGACCCAAAGAAGTCCACAGGAGCTGATGACCTTTGATCCAAAACGTCTATTACTAGCTGCCTTATATTTAGTTCAACATCTATTACATATTTTTAATTTATCTATTCAAATGGCAGTTATACCATAATTATGGAAAACGGCACATATTTTGCTTTTAGATATAGATGGGACAACTCAAAATCCTAAATAATTTATGTTCATTACCTATATCTAAATGACCTTGTCTTGCAAAAGTTTTAAAAAAGTTAGTTGCAATTTAATTAAATAAATGGTCCATTTTGAAGTCAGAAAAAGGCATAATACTGTCACTGCAACCACAAAAGTTTTAAATGACATTTTCACAGCCCTTGATGGCAAACAGGATTGTGTAGCTCTGTTTATTGATTTAACTAAAGCGTATGACATTTTACAGCCCTTGATGGCAAACAGGATTGTGTAGCTCTGTTTATTGATTTAACTAAAGCGTTTGATTCGGTAGATCATAAAACCCTCTTGAAGTGCCTGAAGCATATTGGATCTGACAATGCTACTGTCAAATCCAAACAGATCTCAGGCAGTAGTAGCCAATGTTTTCATTTTAAGCAAAGTAGTGCCCCAAGGCTCCATTCTGGGCCCACAATTTTTTACTAATTTTTTATTAATTCCATTGGTTGCAATTTAAGAGAAAGCCCCATACATTTCTATGCAGATGATGCTGTTTTGTGCTCCGCTAATCAGGCAAAATGATTTTAATGAAATCCAATGAAATCCAAAATTCCCTCAAAAAC
>JACM01076528.1:0-12551 GCA_000787095.1 Periophthalmodon schlosseri
CCACACCAGCTCACCGCCTCTCCCTGCTGGCAACGCCAGAGAAATGTCCAGCCCCTCTCAAGGAGTTGGGTTCCAGAGCTCATGCTATGCGTGGAGGTGAGGCCGACTATATCTAGTCAGTAACACTCAACCTTCCGCACAAGCTCAGGCTCCTTCCCCCCCAGCGAGGTGACATTCCAGGTCCCCAGAGCCAGTCTCCATGTCTGGAGATCTGGTCATCGAAGTCCCTGCTTTCGACTGCCTCCCAGATCTCTTCACACCAGCCCCAGAATTAAATATAATATTTTTTATTTTTACTTATTTATTTCCAGATAAATATACAATTTAAGCATTTTTAATACAAGATTGTAGATCTAAGACATGTTAAAAATAAGAGTCTGTGCCTGACCGGGCCCCGTGGGGAAAGGCCCGGCCACCAGGCCCTTGCTGTCGAGCACCCACCCCAGGCCTGGCTCCAGGGTGGGGCCCTGGTAACACCGGTCCGGGCAACGTAGCTGGCTTCACTGGTATACTCGTCATAAGGGAGCTGTCTTTCTTTTTCCTCCTTTTTTTCACAGATAGCTGCAGGTCTCTCTCCTTTCTCTCTCATTTCCCTACCTCTCTCCACCCCCTTCCCTCTCTCTCCTCTTCCCTTTCTTCCCTCTTCTTTTTTCCTCTCTCTGTCATCCTCCAACCCCTCAATAACCTCTTTCTCTCTCCTTTAATCTGTTATTCCTCAGTACCAAACCCTCTCGAAATCAGATGGTGAGTGTGAGGTTTAGGTACCCAGTGGGTCTCTCTCATTTAGACAGTGCTACCTGTGCTTCTGGCTTAGACACATCCAAGACGATGGCTTGTCCAATGTGCTGTTCTTCATGATCGAGCTGTGCGTAAATCAGCTGATAGCCTCTGATCGGCCCATATTGTGTCAGGTATATAGGGGGCTTCCAGCTCACTCTGAGGGCTGTCGAATTCAGAGGATGAACTTCTACTTTCCTGGGAGGGGCTCCAGACACTGCAAAAGCCAGTTAATTTTATTTGAGCACGTTATGTTATGCTTTTTTTTTAACACTTTTTTCAATGTCCAGATTGCATCACAGAGTATTTCTACTTTGACATATGATGTGATGTAATGAGGCCCTGTGGGTACTCACTGGAGCGGGCAGTCCGGACCTCTATGGGCAGAGTGAACAGTCCCAGACCCATGTGTGAGCGCGCTGCCAGGGAGAAGCAGTACAGAGTGTCCGGCTTCAGACCCTCCACTGCATAACTCCCTACCGGCTCCAACACAACCCGCCGCTGGGGAACACAACAGGGCACTGGGAGTTAACTAAGCTCATGCACCAAAAAAAAAACAACATATAAATGCATTTAATTACAGTCACTATTTAATTTATTGGTATTTAGAAAACAATACTAAAACCAAAGGAATACATGGTGCAACTTCATCACGCAAGTTAAGCTTCAGTATGGAAAAAAACAAAACACTTGTAGACTGTATATATAAATGGGCATAGCTAACCTCCACTCCAAAATGGTGGCCAGTTTCTCCGTAACTGCTGCTGTCAGGCTCGTCATTTTGGCCTTAAAATATTCCTATTAACCCGCTCTTCATCATCCTGGTGTTTTTATTTCACCATTGTGTCCGTAAATCTAGATATGAACATTAATAATGCCTTCTTTCCCCGAGGTCCCTCCCACAAGCATTAGCAACAGGTTTGATTGACAGTGTTGCCAACTGCCCGCCCCCTGCCAAACCAGTGGTGCGAGTGGGAAGGGGCGTTACTGTAAACATACTCGCTCCTGATTGGCTCTTTGGTTGCTATGATACACAGTTGGATTTCCAAATATGGAACTGGGTTCCAGATTAGCCACTATAACTGCTAGCCTCCATTGGCTTCATTTGGCTGGAGCCGAATGCTATGGGTGACATCAAACTCCTTTAGTCCTTATTCCAGCTCTGCGTAGCCTCTGAGATCTGTGATTCTCTTATCAGTAATAAACAGCCAGTGCAAAAAACTTAAAGCTGTTTATAATCCACAAATTTCTACAAATATAAATAAAGTATTCAGAATATAAGGACTCTGATAGGGTGATGTAACAGAATACAATACAAAATACATGTTAAGGGAGGAATTCACTATTCTTCCCATCACTGAGGCCATACTAAAAGGGGGTCAGTACAGACAGCTATGAGGAGAAAAGGAGAATTGAGTACCTTGCGTGCAGGGGTACTAGCCTCCCAGTACTGCAGTTCGTAGCTGATGACTTGATCTTGGACTGGCCACATCCAGGACAGCATGACCTGTGAATCCAACTCTGCCTCACCCTGGAAGTCCACCGGCAGAGAGGGAACTGGACACACAACCGAGGTATAACTAATGACTATGTGGTCAAACTGTTGTGTGTTCTTGCTGTTATGGTGAGGATAGTGGAGAGATTAGATTTGAATGGGATGTGCAACATTCAGTGCAGAGCTGAACTTTAAATCACTTTGTTGATGTAATAATTAAGATTTGACATCATGGGAACCTGATTCTTGTCCCCATAATTGAGGCAGGTGAGTGTGTATACAAACCTCAGACACACACCTTTAGGAGACCGTAAGTGGACACTGTTGACTAGGTAAATATACATGATAAAATGGGACAAAATCAAACTATGTGAAGCCTATCAGCATGTGACTAACCAGAAGGGCACATTTTTATCAATGCTGTGAATGTACAATATAATGGGACATAATTCAGATCTACTGAACTGTCACAATTGTTTCTGTGTAAAGGTGCAATGTCTAACAAAAAAAATGAAATAAATAAATAACTCTAAATTAAAACTGCAAGCAGTGATAAAGGGCCCCCACAACCCTTGCGACCCTGGAAGGGCACGCCGCAGTGGGAGAGCTGCATATCAACCTTAGCTTGGCATGTGATTCAATATTTCTAGTGTCATGTTGGAGATAAATGGTTACGGCCCAAAGATAAAATTTTAATCCACACATCATTTTGTTCAGCTCATCAAAATACACAAACGCTAAATTGAGTTTGTCTAATTCCGACGATGTTTGCAAAAGTTACAGGATTTTTTATGCTTTCAAAATGGCTGCTTCGTTAAGAGCTCATCATGACCACACCCTGAGACTTATTCTTTTAACAACTTTTGACCCCAGATATGTTCTGATGATGCTGTCTCAGTTTGGAGTCCATCGGATAAAAACCCTAGGACAAGTTTGTTAAAATATGAGTGCTAGATTTTGGACATCTGTGTAATTAGATTCAAAATAGCCACCTTCATATCAGTGTTAGGGTGTGGTCCCCATAGACTTTTTTGCTAGATTTGGACATCTGTGTAATTAGATTCAAAATAGCCACCTTCATATCAGTGTTAGGGTGTGGTCCCCATAGACTTTTTTACTCAGGGTCACATGAAGTGTGTGCATACCAAATTTCATTAGTCTATGACAAACTAAAATTTTCTACCCCATTATGACTGTGCAGGGGGCACTGGAGAGCTATTTTTAAAGATAGAAGTTTAAGTAGCATGTCATTATGTCCAGGTTATTAAAATACACAAACACCACATTGGGAAGTTTTTAATCTGAAAATGTTTGCAGAGTTTTAATGGATTTTTTTATTTTCAAAATGGCTGCTTCGTTAAGAGCCTCGTTATGACACACCCTGGGACTTATTGACTTTTTTGAGGCGTGGCCATGCAAATGTGGCTGTAGATAGGGTGTGGTCTTCATTGGCATTTTTGTTCAGAATGATATAAAGGGTCTGTGTAGCAAATTGTATTTGTCTATGACAAATGAAATTCTTCTGTCCCAGTTTAACTTTGCAGGGGGTGCTGGAGAGCCACTTTTAAAGATAGAAGTATAATTCACACATCATTATGTCCAGATTATCAAATCACACAAATGCTACACGACTCCATCTAGATCTGATCATTTTTACAAAAGTTACAGGGATATTTATACTTTCAAAGTGGCCGCTTCGTTAAGAGCTCGTCATGACCACACCCTGGGACTTATGTAAATTCTTTTAACAACTTTTGACCCCAGATATGTCTTCATGATACTGCACCAGTTTGGAGTTTGTTGGATAAAAACCCTAGGAGAAGTTCGTTAAAGTACAAGGTCTAGATTTTAGACATCTGCATCTTCACATAGGAGATAGGGTGTGGTCCCCATAGAATTTTTTACTCGGGGTCACATCAAGAATGAGTGTACCAAATTTCATTGGATTATGATCACTTCTTGTTGACTTCTTAGAGGCGTGGCCATGCAAATGTGGATATAGACAGGGCGTGGTCTTGATTAGCTTTTTTGTTCAGAATCTCATAAAGGCTGTCTGTACCATATTGCATTTGTCTATGACATACTACATTTTTCAGCCCCATTTTAACTTTGCAGGGGGCGCTGGAGAGACAGTTTTAAAGATACAAGTTTAAATCACACATCATTATGTCCAGTTCATGAAAATGCATAAATGCTACATTGGGCTCATTCAGAGTTACCGGGATTCTGAAGCTTTCAAAATGGCTGCTTTATTAAGAGCTCGTCATGACCACTGAGACTTATGTAAATTCTTTTAACAACTTTTGATCCCAGATATGTTCTGATGATGCTGCCTTGCTTTGGAGTCTGTCGGATCAAAACCCTCGGACAAGTTCGTTGAAGTGTGAGGTCTAGATTTTGGACGTCTCAAGTTTGACCCAAGGTGGCCGACGTCCCGTAGGGTTTAGGGCAGGGCCATAATATAATTTTTGCCATGTCCTGACGTGACCTATTTTGTATGCTAAGTTTCATTTGTCTATGATGAAATTTTTCTGGGCCAGGTTCCGATTGGTGCAATGTAAATCGATTTTTGAGGTGTGCTACTGAGCCGGTCTTCGTTATTTTTTCTCAGGGTCTTCACTCAAAATTAGAGCTCACTGAACTCTAATTTTTGATACCACTTAATTGTCTCTACATTATGGTTTATTGCTTGATTTTTGCCATTTTCCTCAAAATTGTACATGCTTTCGTACGAGTTACTGACTCACTCTCCTCACAAATTTGTGTTCAGGCCCTAATAATAATAATAATAATAATAATCTTTTTGTTTTTCTTCATTTTTTTACGCCTAGGCGATAAAAGTTAGAATGAGCTAACTATTAAGTGTTAGCCAAATGAACTTGCATTGGCAATATTGATATTTCCACAATCCAAATGATAAAGAATGTGACAGTGGTGCCACTGACCTTTTTGTATGTTATGGTGACAATGAATCCCCCAGGAATTGGATAATTTTGGACCTTTTATGTGTATTATAGGGGGTGCTATATTCACCATTGGTTATCTGCTCATTAGTCTGATCTATTCAGGTTTGGATTTTGCACTGTTAGTTAAAATCTAACTTAAACCTAAATTAACCTAAATTAAAAGCTCTGTATGTGGATGCATGTGGCCATGAGCAGGTATCAAGGAAACAGGAAATAAGGACATTTTTGATGCCATGCTACACAAAAACCATACCATGAATATCTCCAAAAAATGTATAATTATTGATTGTCAGTATCTCTAGATGTGGCATGTGGAGTTTGAGCTCATTTGGATCAAAAACGTAGGACAAGATAAGTTTCATATAAACTTATGTCAAAGTTGCGTCAGAAATTCAATCCAATATGGCCGATTTCCTGTTCATCATAGGACAGTGTGCCCATTCATTTTTTTTTTAGCTTGTCTTATGGAGCTGTATCACTGTTTAGAATTTCGTCAAAATTGCCCATCCCCATTCCCATAGGGGTCCACTTCTAGGTGACACTGTGGAGTCATTTTTTGTATACCCTATAAAATACTGTTATAAGACTTAATGTTTGACTAAGCAGGTTAAGTAGGTACACTCTGCCAATGAGGGTGTGTTTTGGTTCATGTTTAGTGGGTCTTTTCCGCACCATTGCCTTATATGAGTCACAGCACCATTCACTTGAATGGGTGGTTTGGATGGACTGTAAAAATTAGCGCATGGGTCTAATGACGTTTTATGATCAGGGGCACATAAAGGATTTTTCTGCAAAATTCGAACCATTTCTGTCAATATGATTTTTTGTGCTTCCCAGTCCTATTGGTGGCACTGTAACATTAAGCAATAGGTGTGAATTATGGATTTGATCGGTGTCAGCCAGTCTGTAAGTGACGCAAATTTCAATCCGGTGGAACTATGCATTTGCGTGTAAATGTGTAAAATGGTTTTTTTAGTGTTTGCGCCCCAGCTGGCCAACAGTGAGAAATGTCCCATGTCCGTAATGTATTTTTTTGCATCTTGTCATGGATCAAATGTAATCGCCAAATTTAGTAAAAATCTGATAATATTGACAATTCATGTCTATGATAGGGGCGCTATAGTGTTGTTTTATTAGACTTCATAGTCCATTACATTCATGCCCGAATGACGCAATTGTGATTTGAATTTGAGATCTCTAGGCGTGTTTTTCGCTGGTGTGCTACGGGCAAACCGTATGGAATATCCCAAAAACATGGATAATTTTTGAATGTTAAGGTGTTAAGATATGTTTTATAAACAGGCTATCAAAACGGCAATGGATTTTTAATCCAGTATGGCTGACTTCCTGTTCATCATAGGGCAGTGCTTAAATTCATTTGTAGGCTTGTCTCATGGAGTTCTATCACTGCTGAGAATTTTGTGAGCCTATGCCAAAATTTGCCCGTCTCCGCTCCCATAGGAATCCACTTCTAGGCGGAGCTGTGGAATTGGTGGGTGACCTTCAGTCACCATATTCCCACCTTTATGTGGTTAGGATGCATTTTTAAATCTTGGTGAGATAATATTGGTAAAATGGGTGGTCATGTTTCATTTCTAAAATACCCAGCACAAAAAAACTTGGACTCTTGCCAGACAACAGGTTTGCAGATAGCATCTAGCAGTGTAATGGGTCTGGTTGGGAATTCTGAAATAATAGCTTTCAGGGTTGATCCTTTTCATGTCAATACAAATACCTTTTACAGAAAGGTTTCAGGTTACACCTGAGGCCCACATAACCCTCAGACATGTGGACAGTATAACTGAGGCTCCACATAACCCTCAGTCACATGGACAATATGACTGAGACTCCGCTTAACCCACAACCCTCAGTCATGTGGACAGTATAAATGAACTTGAAGAACTGTACTGAGTTGCTGACCTCCTTGTTGGGCTTTGATCCGCAGGGTGTCTGACAAGGGCCCATCTCCCACTGTGGTGAAGGCCAAGACCCTGAGGCTGTAGGTGAGCTCTGGGGTCAGTTCTGACAAGGTGGTCTGCAGCTGTGCATTTGTAGTGACAGATTGCCATGCCCTGAGTGGAGCATCCTCCTCTGGGCTGAACAGAACTCTGTAGCCCCGGATCTGGCCGTTGGGTTCCTCTGGAGGCTCCCATTGCACTAACATGGTACTGGAGCTGAGCATACGGGCCAGGACACGCAGAGGGGGTGAGGAGGGCACTTGCTCACTGGTGCGTGTGCTGACTGTGGCCCCCGGAGGCCCCCGGCCCACATTGTTGACAGCCAACACCCGGAGGTCATACTCTGAGAAGGGGCTGAGCCCCCCAATGCTGTATCTGGTGCTGGCCACTCCCTCCACCTCCTGGAAGCCCCCTGAGCCGCGGGCCTTGTACTGGATCACATAGTAGAGGACAGGGTCGGGGTTCCCGGAGTCCCAGCTCAGGGTCACACTGGTGGCTGTGGTCTCTGTAACAGTGAGGCCTGTAGGAGGCTGGGGCAGAGCTGGGGAACACACACAACATTTTAGACACAAACATGTATTGTTGAGCTCTGCAGTGATCAGAGAAGAGGTACTATAGTTCTGTAATGGTTAGAGAGAAGGAGTACTACAGTTCTGCAGTGGTCAGAAAGGAGGTACTATAGTTCTGCAGTGGTCAGAGTAGAGGAGGTACTACAGTTCTGCAGTGGCCAGAGAGGAGGTGTAATAGTTCTGCAGTGGTCCTAGAGGAAGAGGACCACTGAGCTGGGGAGGGGGTTTTGCAGTGGTCCTAGAGGAAGAGGACTACAGTTCTGCAGGGGTTAGAGAGAAGTATTACAGTTCTGTAGTGGTCAGAGAGGAGGTACTATAGTTCTGTAGTGGTCAGAAAGGAGGAGTACTACAGTTGTGCAGTGGTCAGAGGGGAAATACTACAGTTGTGCAGTGGTCAGAGAGGAGGAGGTACTACAGTTCTGCAGTCGCCAGAGAGGAGGTACTATAATTTTGCAGTAGTCAGAGAGGAGTACTGCAGTTCTGCTGTGGTCAAAAAGGAGGAGTACTACACCTTTGACAGAGACCTGGGCCGTAGTGTGGATGGTGCCCAGGGAGGACGTGGCGATGCAGGTGTAATTGGCTGAGTACTGGATATCTGTGAGCTCTAAGACGTTGCGGCCAATGGGCATCTGGTCCTGCTGAGTGAGCTCCGCTTCCTCACTCACCCACTTAACAAAAGGCATGGGTGCCCCCACGGCCACACAGGTGAGGTTAAGGCTGCCCCCGGGCATCACCTCGTGGTGGGAGGGTGGAATGGAGAACCGTGGTGGAACTCTGCGAACTGCAAGGGAGAGGGAGCTGAGGCGGCCAGAGTGCACCACAATTGTACACACATTTGGTTGTGTTTGGATGTTATATCATGCTTTAAAATCCTATTTTGACATAAATGACACACTAATCTTTGACATAGCTGTTTATGTCAAAGATTAGTGTGTCATTGTGGACAACGGATGGAAATGATCCTTCAGCTATAATCCAGTGTGTTTACATTTATGTTGTATCATGTCATTAACATGCATTGTCCCAACCAAATAAATAAATAAATAAATAAATGTTGAATTTTTTTAAAGTGCAATATTGATCTAAAACTATTTAATAAAAGAAACAAGTCTGCTGACTTCTGGGTTGGAAAATTGTGGTGCCCAGTGGGATCTGACGTCGCTGTAAACATCAACAAAGAGCCACTCTGCTGGACCATACTTTACAGATCACGCTAGCATGCAGCAGATTTTTTTCCTCATTTGAGCCAAAATGGATATGCGACAAATCTTACATGTATCACTGATTAAGAAAATAATATTGGAGAACGGGGTAAGTACAGAACAGTACTTACTCTGTTCTCCAATATTATTTTCTTAGTCGGTGTGTACTGGTAACAGTGAAATGGGGGTAGATTGGAGCAATAACGTCTTGAATACAGGAGAATAAAGATTACTCAAACATGCATGAATCACTCTAAATGCAACCTCAAGTGGATAAATGAGAAAGGAAACAATTATAATATGGTTAAAAGCTCTAAAAAGTAGATTTTGCAGAGTAGGTCTCCTTTAAAAGAACACCGTCAAACACTTGGAAGGAGTAGCCAGGAGGTCAGTGAATTTGTGAAAACACCAAACATGTAAAAGGAGAGACTGATGCAGATGGAGACATACCACAAGAACATGCACCATTCTGAAAGGAATGAAAGCATGCTGAGATACAGGCAGCTCTATGCTCTCAGAGGGATTATCAGTGCAATAGGTCTGTCGACACCTTCTAAGTCTCAAGTATAAAGTTGTACATTGCAATAGACATAGAATGAACACTAGGGTTGTGCATTTCATATTGTCTGGTAATATAAAACATAATACAATTTGCTCCAGGAATTTGTAAAATGCTGTTTTCAACTTAAATGAACAGAGATACGAAATGGATTTAAACAACACACTTTCAGGAGCCTGTGATCAATACAAACGTTCTAGTCCTGTTTTTGGCAACTTTAGTACAAACTAAGTAAAGTTGCAGCTTTCTGGTCAAAGGTGCCTAATTCTAAGTGTGTGCTGCCTTCAGTGGCCTCTGCAATTTCAAGTGGCTGGTGACATCACGAAAAACTGCCCTTATTAAAGCCAGGTGTTTCTGATTACAAACACCTGGCTGCAGGGGCGGAGTTTGAAGTGTGGATATCTGTTAGACCAATCACACTGTTCCTTATACTATCTTCACTCCGCCCCTCCTACACCCTCACTCTCTTCTTTAGTCCTCCAGATACTACCCAGTTTAGCAGCTTGAAAATGTTATTGTGGGCGGAGTGTAGTTGAAAATACTGAACATTGAACGAATCACAGGCAGCGACCATGCAGCCAGACTCCTATTGGACATGTCTACTGACAGTAGTGCAGGAATACAGACACACATACACACACACAGAGCACAGGGCTGAGCTGGGGAGGGGGGGCGACGAGCCAGAGGGACGCTCCTGCTCAAGTCTGCCTGCCCCAACAGTCAACACCAACCTTCCCGCTGATCTGAGGGCAGGTTTAAAGTGTGCCATGGCAAGGTGGAATCATGAACGGGTGAAGTAGGCCAAAATAAAACAAAAATAGCAAACAGGAAGAAATGTAGAGAGTAAAGCCAGCCAATGTCTTTGACCAATATACACTCAGTACGTACATGTATACTTACTGGTGTAGTGTGGGTCAATACATATGCATATAAACTGGTGTGCTGCGGGTGAATGTTAAAGTAACAATGCTCTTACTTGAGTAAATGGTTGGGTTACTCTTCCCCCTGTGAGTAAGTCTAAAAGTTACAAAAGCTTTATGTTGACAATATGAAGTGATTTGAACATTTGTGTTTCTTGCACTGCTCCTTAAGATTTGATTTGGTTTGTCTCATTTTTGTGTCTATCCTTTGTAATGTTAATGTTTTGTCCTTCAAATTACATTAAATTATAAATCAGATGTTAAGTACCAACAGTTACTCTCTAAGTTACTCTTACTTTAGTAGTAGTTTTACCAAATACCTTTTTCTGTTACTTCAGTAATTTCTTGGACCACTACTTCTACTTGAGTAATATTATTTTGAAGTAACATTACTCTTACCTGAGTACAATTTTTGGCTACTCTACCCACCTCTGCATATGCATGTATATATACTAGTGTGGTGTGGTCTGGATAGTTGTGCCCTGGATAGACCTGTTCTGGACAGTCCTGGTCTGGATAGTCCTGGTCTGGATAGTCCTGGTCTGGATAGTCCTGACTCAGTCCTGGTCACTCCTAAGTCAGGGTCATAATAGAGTGAGGAGTGTTGCGACCGATAACATAATAACGGTCAATAATGTAATAATTTTGACCAAGTTTAAATCTAATTAAAACTGCAAGCTGTGATAAAGGGCCCTCGCAACCCTTGCGGCCACGGAAGGGCACGCCACAGTGGGAGAGATGCATATCAACCTTAGCTTGATGTGATATTTTCAGTGTCATTATTGGGATAAATTTTTACGGCCCATTGTATCATTGTAGGGGGCACTGGAGAGTCATTTTAATGATAGAATTTTAATGCACACTTCATTTTTTCCAGCTCATCAAAATACAAAGACGCTACATTGGGTTTGTCTGAATCTGACAATGTTTGCAAAAGTTACAGCCATTTTTATGCTTTCAGAATGGCCGCCTTCACATCAGTGTTAGGGTGTAGTCCCCCTGACTTTTTTGCTCAGGGTTACTTAAAGAGTGTGGATTCCAAATTTCATTAGTTTACGACAAACAAAAATTTTCTGCCTTATTACAACTGTGCAGGGGCACTGAAGAGCTATTTTTAAAGATAGAACATTAAGTTGTATATTATTATGTTCAAGTCATTAAAATACTCAAACACCACATTGGCCAGTTTGAACCTGAAAGGTTTCAAGGGATTTTTTACTTTCAAAATGGTCGCTTCGTTAAGAGCTCATCATTTTAACAACTTTTGATCCCGGATATGCCTTGATGTTGCTGCCTCAGTTTGGAGTCTGTTGGATAAAAATTGTAGGACAAGTTTGTTAAAGTACGAGGTCTAGATTTTGGCCATCTGCATAATTTGATTCAAAATGGCCGATCCCCATAGAATTTTTTGCTCAGGGTCACAGAAAGAATGAGTGTACCAAATTTCATTGGATTATGACAAACTTTTTTTGTTCATTTCCATTTGACTTTTTTGAGGCATGGCCATGCTAATGTGGATGTAGATAGGGGGTGGTCTTCATTGGCTTTTTTGTTCAGAATGATATAAAGGGTCTGTGCACCAAATTGTATTTGTCTACGACAAACTAAATTCTTCCGTCCCATTTTAACTTTGCAGGGGGCGCTGGAGAGCCACACAAACGCTACACAAGTCCATCCAGATCCGACCATTTTTACAAAAGTTACAGGGATTTTTATACTTTCAAAATGGCCGCTTTGTTGAGAGCTCATTATGATTACACCCTGGGACTTATGTAAATTCTTTTAACAACTTTTGATCCCAGATATGTCCTGATGATACTGACTTAGTTTGGAGTCCATCAGATAAAAACCCTAGGACAAGTTCGTTAAAGTATGGGGTCTAGATTTTGGACATCTGCATATTTTCACAACTTTTTTTCACTTCTCATTGACTTTTTTGAGGCGTGGCCATGCAAATGTGGACGTGGCCGTGGTCTTCATTGGCTTTTTTGTTCAGAATCTCATAAAGGCTGTCTGTACCAAATTTTATTTGTCTACAACATACAAAATTTTTTGGCCCCATTCTAATTTTGTGCTGATTTTTGAGCATGTTTTCTTTCTCTCAG
>KN485805.1:0-19612 GCA_000787095.1 Periophthalmodon schlosseri
CTTAGCTGTGCATATGACTGAAAGTTTGTTTTTTTTTTATTCTGCCTCTTTTACTGTTAATTTTATGATTATTTATGTTTTGACTTGTTGTATTGTGATTTTAATGTCTTTCTCATTCTGTAAAGCACTTTGAATTGCTTCGTGTACGAATTGTGTTATACAAATAAACTCGCCTTGCCTAATAGTAGTAAAGTACTGTACTTAAATAAAATATTTTAGGTATCTGTACTTTACTTAAGTACATTTTACAGTGGATACTTTTTACTTTTACTTCACTACATTTGAGAGCAGTATCTTGTACTTTCACTCCACTATATTTTTGAACTGGACTGAAAAGTAAAAGTATTTCTTATTAAAACTTGAGACCTGCTGATAAGCTCATAATTTGAGCAAACAAAAATATACAAATAAAAACAGTTAGGAAAAAAAAATCAATTCAGTTGCTTTTGTGAACAAAATTCAGCACAAATTTGTATCAAAATCGATACTTTTGAAGCTTCATTAGATCTAAAAATCTGCACGGAATACTTTTACTTTACATTTTTAAACATGAACGTTAATACTTTTACTTAAGTAGATTTTTTTCATGTGATGCTTTTACTTTCACTTGAGTATTTTTTTGCTCCAGTATCTGTGCTTTTACTTAACAAAACTGAGTACTTTTTCCACCACTGCAAATGGCAACGGCTGCACTTTCATGGGCAGCAGAGAACAAAGTGCCCTGTCTCGACAAACTGATTCGTGATGTGAAGCGAGTGGGATTGGTAAATTATCTCTCAAATGTTCATGCTCCTGGAAGAGTTTAAAATGTGTTCATGAACCGAATTCTGAAAACACAAATCAGAAGTAATCAATTACTATCAAAGTAAATAACCGTCATCGCGAACAATCCGTTTTTGGGTTTGCTCGCCTCGTGCAATCTGTAGTATCCAACTGCAGAAATAATCAAGACAGAGTAAATATTTGGAGCTGGTATAATTATTTGAAGTTGATCTCAAATGTGAGTAAAAAGACAACGCTACAGAAACAGGGGCTCTTTGTGAGTTAGACAGAGGCTCGCTTGGTTGTTAAAGGTCTTATATTAGGCAAAACTGACTCTTGCAAACTTTTACCATGTTATAATGTTGCTACCTTCCCAAAAACATACCTGGAAAAAAAAAAAAAAAAAAAAAAAAATTACTCATTTTACCTGCTCAATAATAAAACAGTAGCTCATTGTAAGCCCCCAGCCCACCCCCCTCAACCCAGCTTTGATCATTGTTTTATTTCTGTTTCTTTTTCTATGCTTTATACCAGGTTTATCATCTTGTCTGTTTCTATGTCACCTTTGCATGTCTCTGTCTCTTGTCAAGTCCTGTTATGTTTTGTACTGTACTGTTTTCTTTTTCATAAATAAAATTATAAAAAAAATAAAATAAAAAAAAAACAAACAAATAAAACATTACAATAAATAAGATTCTAATATTAATCTACTCAAGAAAAGTTCAATGTATTTTTGGTACTAGATTCACTAATGGATCCTGATCAGTTGTTGTTGCCGTACGGATCCACTGCCTCTGCCTCTTTCCTTCCAATACAAACTAAATCATAGAGTGTTTTCGTTTGAGAGAAGAAGCAGGATTTGTGTGTTAAACATGTGTGAATGAAACAAAGCACAACTCCAGGTCTGTTTGTGATGCGGAGACAACATTATGACATAGATCAGAAAATAGTGTAATATGGGCCCTTAAATGAAGTTAAATATTACGGACCCGGGTGCTGGAGCAGGTACCGACTTCTCCAGCGAAACTGTTACACAAATAACTGAACATTCAAAGTTCTGGTGGGTGAGTTATTGTCGAAAATTAGACAAATACTACAGGATAAATTTGTTTTCAAGATTTTAAGATTTGAGCTAAAGTTGTCACGATACTAAAATTTCAAACTTGATTTCGATATAGACCCGACATTCAATGCTAATTCTGATACCACAATAATAAAAACGCTTTATTTAGACTCTAGAACGTGATTTTCAATATTAAATCATAGTAGTTTCTTTAATATTCCCAAGCTATTCAGGAAAGGTTCATTTCTGTCTTGTGAATGTGACCTTTACAGTACTGATAACTGCTCAAATCAGTTTCTAGTTTCAATACTAGTTTTAGCATCGATTAGCGTCTGATTTTTGATACTTTCGATAATTTCAGGAGTGTAAATATATTATCAGCCCTTTACCTCCATCACCACTTAAAAAAGAAACACAAAAAATGACCCCAAAAGTTTTATTTCCATCATAGCGTTACCCTGAGCATCATGAAATCGATTCCCCGCTCCAACGATTCACCACCCTTCGCCCCCATTTCACTACCTCTTCCTCTCATTACTCGACATTTTTCCCTAGTTTACATTACACTTTGTGCAGAATAAAACAGGACCTTTCGTTATGAATTATTGTATTTCAAAAACTGCCTTTGTGATTTGCTCATTTCAACCATTCAAATTGCAATTTCGATTCAATTGCGAATTATCTTGCGTTCCTAATTCACATGTATTTAACCAACAGCGTCAACTGACATCTGCACGAAAAAAACACTGAATTCGCTTTAACGTCTTCCTATGCCAAGAACAGCCCACCATCTTGTCATTCTGGTGCCAAATATCTATTCTTCAGACAGCTTCTATACAAATAATGCTTGAAGCGAGGACAGCACGCTATGGTCCAGTAGACACACATTCAAACTGTTTTGGATGGTGGAAAATGGTAAAAAATCGCAAAGAAAACAAAAGATTCGCTCCTTTTCCCTTGCCAGACTCTTCCTGAAAGCGTCGGCTGTCTCGTTGAAATATTCTGCTGCCTGTTGATGATTATGTGCCCTATTTTGTACCCTCTGATAAGACTGCATCCAATTTTGCCTCTTCCCACTGGAGCATTCGAGGGGTGCTCGCAAAGTGCACGCCTTTTATCCCCACTGCACAATTTCAATTCAATCTTCTAAGAGATTCGAAATGAAGATGACATCCTTGACTTCGACTGGCACGTCCAGGTCCATGTCCGATGCAGAAAAGCTTTCCGAAAAAAAGTAGGGGAGAAACGACATATTGAATTAACCTGTGTGCAGCGTTGGAAGAAGAACTTATGCAAAGGATTATGTAAAAAAAAAAGTATTTGTACAGTATTTGTACTTCAAAACCAATATTACTTGTGTGAAAGTAGTTCATAAAAAGTATATTGAGAAGTAAAAAGCTTTGAGGGTTATTTTCTACTTTACTACTACTTACTACGGTCATACAGATTCTGCCACTACTGCAGCTACAGCTACTACTACAACTACTACTACTACTAATACTACTACTACTATCTTGACTTTCCCACTGAGATGAGATAATACACATTTATGAGTAAGAGCAGCCAAAAGGAGTTTTCCTTCTTGGCCAGTCACGATAACAAATTTTGAAGCTTGATTTATTGCTACAGAGGAATATCACGATAAACGATAATATTGAAACTACTTTTTGCCACTGACGCAATAAAAACTAAGCAGGATAATCTCAGTAAACATTTTTTTTTTATACAGTTTCCTTAAAAAGCATGAGCTACAACAAAGAAATAACAGAATGAACCAATAATTAGTCCTGGAAGCGACTTTTTCAAACCTCAACAGCTCAAATCTTACTGTATTACATAAAAATACCAGAAACCTCCCCACTATTGCAACAAAAATATGCACATGATACATACTGGACCCCAAATTCCAGTTCTAGTTTTCATATTTTGAACGATAAGTTGATATAGTCATTATTGTGTGTATTTCAAACCAATGTCTACTTTGTGCCACTCCCAAGCCAAAAGAAAGTATAAATGGTTGGACATGAGCTGCTGTGTGGTGCAGGGTAATTACAGGTCATTTCCTTACTGTTCTCTTTGTGAAATTAATTCAACCACTGGATTGTCGAGAGTTCAAGGTTTAAAATGGGTTATATGGGTTATAGCACATCCAGGTTTGATTTCAGACTGATTTTAACCAATCTCACAATAGCTTAAATCAGCCTATTATATCGGTCAGACAAACAGACCTATTCTGCAAAATGGACTTTTCAGAGCTTTAAACCATGTTATAGCTGTTTCCCCTCAACATTTACTCACCTGAAGTTGTTCTTGGAGTGATTCGTGCATGTTTGAGCAATCTTTAATCGCTTATTTTCGAGATGCCATATTGCAGATCAAATCCCGATGTCATCACCACCAGCAAACGCCCACTGCTCTGTACTCACTTCGTTCTCTAATTTTATTTTCTTAATCGATGACGCGCAGAATTCAGCAGCGTCGCGTAGTCATTTTGGTACAAATGAAAAAAAATCCGCTGCTCGCTAGCATCATGCGCAGTTATCCATCAGAGGCGCCGACTCTTTTTTGTGATGACGTTTACGGCGTCGTCAGCTCCCGTTGGGCACCGCAGTTTTCTATTTGTTTCTTTTATTAAGTCGTTTTAGATGAATATTGCGATTTAAAATGAGCAAATTACAACATAATGATCCACGGGTGTCATAGATTATAGCTATAGAGCAGACACAAGCACAGTATGTCTTTTTAAAATAAAAATAAGTAGGGATGGCGTCTGTGGTATGTAAAATGACTATAATTAGACATTGACAGATCTGGTTTTCTTTTCTTTTCCATGATCAACGCAGACACTGATGCGATGGTCCGTAGGAGATGTCGATATTTTGATGCTAACATGCCAATTTCGGTCAATGGAAAAGCAAGAATATATTTTGCTGGGGAATTGCAAATACTAAAAATCTTACTTTTTGGTTTGGTTTGATTTCTTTCAAACATGAAATTTCAGAAACGGTAAAAAGTTGGACAAATTACTTCCGATCTCTTCACCTTAACATTCTAACCCATCTTTGTAATGCTAATCAATATGCCACACCTATGACAAAAATACTCCTTCTTCAAAGTCCTGATCAAGTAAAGCAAAGCAGAAGTATGTATACGATATAAATACTACTGATAAATACTAAGTCCTGATCAAGTAAAGCAAAGCAGAAGTATGTATACCCAACATGACAAAGCCCGTCTCTGCTAAAACCCCCTGCAGTTTGAAAATAGCAGAGTTAGAAATGACAAAACCAGCGGGCGGCGCGTGGGCCTGTCTCGGTACAACTGCGGTGAATGGATGGGCAGAGCAGACTGCCTCTATAACTGTCATTTCAAGCTAAACATCCTGACTACAGACTGGGGAGGGCAGCCTGTTTTAGCCCATTTGAGAAAGTGTCTGAGTATGTGTCAGCTGCCAGAAATAGGCCAGTCCGGAGCGAAGGGAGGAATTTAAGCACAGAAATGTCACCGGGTTTACTATTTGAGACACTGCCGGTCCAAAGAGTGATGGCATGAAAAGTTAGAAATTGGAGTTTTGAAACATTTTAGAACAATAAGCGAACTTACACGGAAAGGTTAACTATCTGAAAAAGTTGTTCCGAGTTATTCCCAGTGGAGCTCAACAGTGACCGCTCGATCAGGTTTCGGAAGTAAATTTCCCATTCATTTTTCCAGTAGACTTTTCAAAACATTTGTGCTCAAAGGCAGCGCGGAGGCTAACCAGCTACGTGCTAACTATATAATATCCAAAATGCGGTTGTTTTAAGTCCAAAAAGGCTGTTTAAAAGGCAACATTCTAAATTCTTTAATAACTTGGGGGTTTATAAAGTTTCAGAAACAGATTTGAAATAAAATTATAGGTCTTGTGGTCATTAGTTACCACGCAGCCGAGCAAGCTTTTGAACTTTTAATATTGGGGGTTTTTTTTCAGAAAGTTTATGAGAAAAATGAATTGGAATTTTAGTTTTGGAACCACGGTTTGGGCGGTCAGTGTTGACCGCCATTTAGTCTCAGTTCTGAAGGACTGTGCAAGTGCAAACAGACCTAGAGTGACCAGACGTCCCTATTGACCCAGGACAATCCCAGTTTTGAGCCCTGTGTCCCTTGTCCCAGCAGATTTATCCAAAGCCATTGATTTGTCCCAGTTTTACACAAGAAATGTCCCAGATGTCCCTGTTTTGATCAATTTGATCCCTGCCAACAGTAAAAAGGAAAATATATTGTCAACTGTTTAGCTAAAATACAGAAAACCGTGCTTGAAAATGAGCATAAGGCAAAAAAATGCACCGAAAGAAGTCCTTCAGATTATGACTGACACAAGTGAGTTGAGAATGGACAATTATATGTGCTCTTTTGAGATTGAAAACAACCTAATGATTTGCAACGGAGAGGCAGCATTAAACAGCACAAGCAGAATACGCTCACAAACATCACACATCAATCATAATGTGAAACAGTGGATCACAACATGAGACAGTGAAACATTTGAAGATTAAACATAGAATTTAAATATTATACCAACCATCCCAACCCAGGTTTGTCCCAGTTTTTAATTTCGAAAATCTGGTCACACTAAACGCAGCCTAAAATTCAAATGGGACTTTCCAGGAAAACGTGAAAATGTGTTGCCCTTTTACCAGCAAAAATACCAAACTAAAACTACCCAAGGGTCAACCCTCAACTGCTCACAAGGCTAACATAGCAGCTAGCTTTACTGTAGCATTGTTAGCAAGGTGAACGAAGAAGGAAGTTTGAAAATCATATCTTGTAGACATGTATTTAACAGTGTGAATTGTCCTGTTTTTCTGTAACAGTAACAAGCACATGGTCATCTAAATATAGCCGCTATTTATCACCGGCGCTATTACATAAAATGATTGGATTTATTACTGTTTGCATACGGCAGTTAAGAGCGTTGTTTATGCACATGATGTTCCCAATGGAGTTGTGTTGCTCAAATTTAATTCCTACTCAGCCAGTACAGTCGACAATATTCATCTAAAACGACTTAATAAAAGAAACAAGCTCACTGACTTCTGAGTTAGAAAACTTTAGCGCCCAATGGGAGCCGACGTCGCAGTGAACGTCACCACAACAAAGAGTCAGCACCTCCGACGGACAGCCGCGGATCACGCTAACGAGCGGCGGATTTTTTTTCATTTGTACCAAAATGACTACGACGCTGACGGATCCTACGTGTGTCACAGATTAAGAAAATAAAATTGAAGAATGGAGAAAGTACAGAGGAGTGGGCGCGTGCTAATGGCGGTGAAAACGGGGATTGTTCGGCAACGTGGCGTCTTGAAAATAAGCGATTAAAGATTGCTGAAACACGCACGAATCACTCCAAATACAACGTCAGGTGAGTAAATGTTGAGAGGAAACAACTATAACATGGTTAAAAGCGTTAAAAAGTTCATTTTGCATAATAGGTCTGATTTAAGGTGTTTCTGGTGGAGAACCAGCCTCCTGCTTGTCTCCATGGAGATGTTGTTTTACCTGGGATGTCCCAAAGCATTAAACTTATCGATACAAAGAAGTGAAACCAGCAGGCTAAGCTACTGGTTCGATCAGTGGAGAGGCGAGCCCACTCACTGTAAGAATGCATGTTTTTTGAGGATTTCTTTTAGCAATACGACACTTTGGAACATTCCAGGTGAAGCAATAACATTTCCATGAAGAAGAAAAGTTTCATATTGCACCTTTAGCTCCTGCATTACAAGTACTGAAACTTTATTTTTGCCATGATGGTGTATACAGACAAACACAAAATCTCTCCCTTGGGCCCGGCTCTACGCTCTCTGCCCATCGTTAAAAGTCGCTTCAGTTGAGCGGTCATTAAACGGTGGAAAAAGACCGCGGCAAAGACACGTCCATCCAGAAGGCATCGCATCGGCCTCATCACGTCCTTTAATCATCGGGCGAGAGAGTGACACGGACAACAGCCCACGCGGGGGTCGCACTTCCAACGAGCGCCTCTTCCAACGGTCTGAAGAGAGTCCAATTAAATCCCACGTTTTCTGACCCACGAGCCACAACGTAATGAAATCCGAGGCGGGCGGATGGCGAAAGCTGTTGCCGGACGAATGCATAGAAGCAGAGGAGGAAGAGGAGGAGGAGGAGGAGGCAGCCAGACAGATGCGCAGTGAAAATGACTGGCCTGGTTCATCGCCAAGTTCAATACACACACATACATACACAGTCACGGTCCCGGCAGAATAGAAAATCAGGAAGCGTCACTCCACGGCTGTAAATAATGGTTTGGGTTGCGAGCCCACCTGCTTTGTAAAATCAGCACAGAGGAAAAAGAAGGTGAGAGTGTTTTGAAAGGGGAAGGTATGGCAACGTGTTTTTTTGAGAAGATTGCATAAACGTTAGATGACACTGGTCCAGTGGATTAACTGTTTGTCAGATAATTGGAGTGTTACTGTGTTTATGATGTGTCCTCTGGCAAAACGCTCACTGCACATTGCCAACTCCGTCACAGTAAGACAAGACAAAGGTTAAGAAGTGTAATACAATATAAATAAAGCACACAACCCGACCTTGGCAATCACCTTATCTTGCAATGGTAATGATGTAAATGGTGTTCAGCTAGAGACTTAAATGCAACAACTGAACTAGTTTCCAGTGCCTAAACATGCACATAGAGGACACATACTTTTTCTCATTCTCAGTTTATGGACAGGCCTCATGTGAAAGCTCAGAACCTCCAGAATTCACTCACGGAGCTGCAGAGGCTGCACTAGCGCTGATTCGCGATTGGCTGCCGGTGCTGGGGTTTAGGTAGTGACCATTCAGATCAGAGAAAATCATTTTAGGTTTAAATCAACAGGATTTCTGCACTGAACCTGGCAAAAACCCAAATGAGAAACTCGTGTGAGGCTCGTTCTGCTTTCTGATTGAATAATTGTCCTGAGAACAAAAACAATAAATTATAACAAACAAGTTGGCCATTATGTCTAATGTTTTTTTATAATTAAGAATAAATCAGCATTAGAATTGTTACCAGAGGAGTTTTATTTCACTTGAACAGGCCTACCTCGTATCTCGGGACACAGGAAGGTCATGTTTGTGGAATTTAATACCAAAATCTTACATACAGTTCCCTTGACTGTGCAATATAATACACACGTACAACTGTGCAATGAACATGGAGGTGGAGAATCGTCTGGCCCAAGGACACAGCAGAAGTATGCGGTATCAATTTGAGCTATGTCATCCCAATGTCGGGCCAGTATAGATAATAACACAAAAGATAAAACTGAAATTTTCCTGGAACTCTAAACGCTCTGTTCCACCTTGTGATGTCATAAAGCGGTAGTTTTCAAGTTAACATCTTATTTTACCTTTTGTTTTGTAGCAATTCCAGGAAAGAAATTATCCAAATCATTCTGGTGAAGTTGTATGGAGCACTTCCTGTATTACCACATGACATCACAAGGTGGAACGGAATGTTTTCTGTTTGAGAGAAGAACATATGCAGGGCTTGTGTGAATGAAACAAAGAAGAAGCGGCTTGGATGAGCAGCGAAACGTCTTCACTCTTACAACGTTTTGTCCAGTTGATAGATTTAACCTCGGCTTTTACTATGAATGAAACAAAACACAGCTCCAGGGATGTTTTTGATGAGGATACAACATTATAACGACGTAATACGGGCCTTTTAAAATTAATCAGAAATTACCTCACATTTAAATAAACAAGAAGACAACATGAACATGAACGTGAACTTTTGGTACAGTTACGAAGTAGCTACTTGAAGATACAGGAGACCACCAACGTCTCAAATGTTAATCCCGGCGACACCAGCATTACACTATAAATGTCAGGCTTCAGATAGACCTCATGAATGATGGATATGGGCGTTCCATGTTTGTTGATTATTTCTTCCCTCCATCTCCTCTACATCGTATTATTGACTCAAAACAACTGGGGCTTATTGGGTCTGTCCTGAGAGGTAATACTCCCTCCTTTACAGTGGAGACTATAGCTGAATTACAATGACCCTGCAGAGAAAGAGCCAGGGGAATGGAAGCCCTCACCAGCAACCACGTGCAAGGAAATGGTGAATTCTTCGGTTAGCGTGGACAGAATGAGAAAACAGGGTCAGAAATCACGGGCAGTTTTAGCGGTTCTCATAACTTTTCGAACCAAGGACGACTTCAGACTTTAAAAAGCCAGTTAGACATGAAATTAAAACTAAAGAGGACTCGCAAACGCCAAGATAGGAGAATGTAACGCAACCGGGACTAGACAAAAACATGTGGATTACCAGAATTATACTGGCACCAAAAGCAGGACTAAGAAAACATTATGGGCTGTATTTAACTTGGGGTTTGGCTTGGATTAGGACTAAAACCAGGACTAAGAAAACATTCTGACCTATATAAAACTTGGGGGTTAACTTTGGTTTGGAAGGAGGAGGAGAACGAAAGAAAGTAGAATGTAACGTAACCAGGACTAGACAATAACTCCATAGAAACACAAGTGGACTAAACCAGGACTAGACCAGGACTAAAACCAGGACTAAGAAAACATTTTGGATAATATTTACCTTGGGGTTAAACTTGGGTTAGGAATTAATTAGACCAAAAAGAAAGTAGAATGTAACGTAACCAGGACTAGACAATAACTCCATAGAAACACAAGTGGACTAAAGCAGGACTAGACTAGCACTAAAACCAGGACTAAAAAAAACATTTTGGACAATATTTAACTTGGGGTTAAATTTGGGGGTTAACTTCGGTTTGGAATTAATTAAACCAAAAAGAAAGTAGAATGTAATGCAACCAGACTAGACAATAACTCCATGGAAGCACAAGTGGATTAAACCAGGACTAGACCAGCACTAAAACCAGGACTAAGAAAATAATTTGAACTTTATAAAAGTCGGGGGTTAACTTTGGTTAGGAATTAATTAGACCAAAAAGAAGGTAGAATGTAATGCAACCAAACTAGACAAAACCAGGACTAGACCAGCACTAAAACAGGACTAAAAATAATTTAGACTTTATAAAACTTGGGGTTAAACTTGGGGGATACTTCAGTCAGGATTTAATTAGACCAAAAAGAAAGTAGAATGTAATGTAAATAAACTAGACAATAACCCCATGGACGGCAAGTGGACTAAACCAGGACTACGGCAGGACTAAAACCAGGACTAAGAAAACGTTTTGAACTATATTTAACTTGGGTTAGGAATGAATTAGACCGAAAAGAAAGTAGAATGTAACGCAACCAGACTAGACAATGACTCCATGGACCACACGTGGACTAACCCAGGACTAGACCGGCACTAAAACCAGGACCAACCAAAGGTCTTAATCTCAAAACAGCACGGGATTATAACTAGTGAGATTACAAGAAGCCAGCAAACCCCTTTTTTAGCGATATCTACAGATTCCAAATCACAGATATATTGACATTTCGCTCGCAATTTAAAAACACATTAAAATCGTAACTGTGTCTTATATTTGGGCATTTTTCTTAGATAGAGTTTGGTTACAAATTTGCTGTTACAGCGTCCCAGCGATGTCAGAGTTGTTCTAAAACAGACATGTACGTTGTTTCAATTAGTCTCCAGAAAAAAAAGAAAAAAAAAAACTATGAAAACAAAAGACAAAACCATGATCATGACCATATTTCCTTCTGCACGTGCATTTTTCTACACGGTAAAACAAGCATGTCCATTTCCCATCGTTGGCACAATGTCCTCTGCGATACCCAAACGTGAGCAAAGCCATAGCTGAACGCTCGGTGCTTTAATAATACCAACTCAAACTGCCTGGAACATTGGAAGACTTCGAGATTACACAGCGAAAAGAGAAACTGCCTTGAGGTTTGAGGAGTCGCTCTACTGGGCACCACACGCACTCCAAGTGAAAAAAAGAAATCGCATGGGGATTGAACTACCAACTCCCATAGCGTACTCCAGCAAATGTAACCTACTTTAAGCGTAAGTACCTCGTATTTAGTCCACAAAGCAAAAATAAATTCCCAGATAAGCTATTGATTATACACCCTAATTGCCTCGCGTCTGCGGTGCGTGCCTCGTATCAATATGCATGTGTTTGTGTACGCACCAAGTTTAATTTCCAAAGAAGGCGCCGGATGAATTCGTTAGTAGTTATTAAGCACATTAACATTTTAAGAGGCGTGTTGAACTGACATATTGGCAGCACATGTTCCCAGCAGTAGTAATGGGAAGCAATCCTGGACTTATTGGGAAGTACTTGGAATTTTAACTTGAATACTCCGGAATACGCACATATAGGTTCAAAAAAAAGACAAGCAAGAATGGGCATTGCCAAATCCAGCAGCGCTAGACTCCCGGGACGACCGACCCCATTCATTCCACGTATCTGCTCAATGTGTTGTTACCTTGAGCTGGCGTGGAGCGGATGAGAGACGAGAAAAATAAAATCCATGTTGCGCGCCACATCGATCTGCCCCAGGATCCCGCCGACATGGTCCCAAAGGGTAGCGCGTGCAGTGGGGGACGACAGGACAACAAGTGCCCGGTGCTGAAGACGACACTGTCCAAACCCGGGTTCCCGCTCCGTTTGGGGATTGTCAAGTCAAAGATGAAAAGCTTTCCTTCTTAGTTCCTCAGTGCTGCTCCAAGAGAAATATAGTCCACAGCGCGCGTAAAACAACTCTTTTCCTCGTGTTTTATCTCGCTCAAACTTCCCTTCAGGTACAGGCTCTCGCTGCGCCGCTGTTCAGTCCGTTTCCTAAAGAGGACCGTCACACGCGGAGAGCGAACATATCCACTCTCTGTGTAAAGTTGCTCCCCTGCAGCGCCGCTACTGTCAAGGTCGGCTCTTCAGTTTGACAGTCCGAGCCGTGGAGAACTTCCTCTGCCTCCGCGGGGTGCGTAAAAAGCCCGATACGGGGAGAGGAGAGGAGAGCAAAGTTGCAGCAGAGCGCTCGGTCACAGAGCCACAGCCGGCGCGTGCGGACCGGTGCGGAGCCACGGATGGTTTCTTTGAGAGGAAGAAGCGGAGTGAGGACGAGAGGCTGAGAGGAGCCAGAGCGGCGCAGCGCACGTCGCCACCGCGCGGAGGAGCAGGGGAGCGCAGCGTGCGTTCTCCGTTGCAAACAGGTCTAAGAGGATTGTGTGGCTTACAGCGAGGTGCAGTGAATGTGGCCTTTTGTTAGAATGATTAAGGACACGCGCTGGGCTCGTGTTTCAAAGGCGGGAGAGCGCTGCTGTCTGAGGATAACGCACATGTGTGGAGCAGCCGTGTTGCCCTGTGTTTGATCATGGATTGGATTTAGCTTCATTTGGGAAGCATGATAACATATAACGTCTTTAAACCTGTCTGTGTATTACATCATCATTACAGCAGTTATTCAGTGACGTAATTAATTTGACAGAAATTCGTTGTACTGTACTTTTGAGCCTGTACATGAGCAACGCGACCAAATTAAACTTTCACTGGCAAAGCAGTTTTTACTTTGATTAATCGAGCCTTCTGCTTTCGGCGTCTTTACTTCGCTTTATTTTACTTAGCTATATTTTATGTTTGCTCACACACTTTTACGCCTACATATCCTGCGTCACCCACAGACGCTTGGCATAATTATTATTTAGAATTTAACTATTTCAAATGCCAGGTTGTTTATACTAAAAAATGAGTTTATTGTGCTGACAAAGGTTCCACTCCCACACCAACCTGACCCCTGACTGCACTCAATTATATTTTGTTAACCATGAAAAGTGGCTGTTTAAATCTAACTAGCTCCTTTATCTCTTACAAATCCACCTCTAGTATTCACATATATTATATTTTGAGCATTTGTTCAGCTTAAGAACAGCTATTAAAGGGCTTATATTACGCAAAATTGACTCTTGTGAGCTTTAATCCATGTTATAATGTTGTTGTTGTCAAAAACAGACCTGGAGTTGTGTTTTGTTTCATTCACACATGTTTGAGTAACACTTTATTATTAGTCTGTCTACATCTCCAAAGCTCAAAATGCTCTGTTCCACCTTGTGATGTCATGAAGTGGTAGTTTTCAAGCTAACATCTACCTTTTACCTTTAGTTCAGTAGAGATCGGCAATTCTAGAGCTGACATCATCCAAATGATTCTAGTGAAGGTGTGTGGAGTTTAAAAACACAGTGGAGCACTTCCTGTTTTACCACATGGACATCACAAGTGGAACAGAGTGTTTTCAGTTTGAGAGGAGAACTCAGCCTAAACGTGCAGGGTTTGTGTGTTAAACGTGTGAATGAAACAAAACACAACTCCAGGTCTGTTTGTGACGAGGAAACAACATTAAAACATAGCTCAGAAAATAGCGTAATATGGGCCCTTTAAGACAGAGAAGGCAGAATATGAAGCTCTTTATTCCGAGTTTGTGATCAATAAAATGGTTTACAATTAGATACAGGCGGCGCGCAGCGGTGGGGCGCTGTAAGCACTCACACACTGCCACTGCAAATCTATACAAAGTCATTTATTGCACTATTAAGATACAAATACACACCAGAATTCATGTGCTCTTAACAGAACGAGAGCTACATTTTGTTCTGTCAGAGTGGAAAAAATGAAGCACTGAAGGACAAGCCATAAAAGGTAAAATTAGCTTTTTGGAAACGACAAAATTGCTAAAGTAAAAGGGCAGAAAAGAGTGAGTGAGCAAATGTCCCCGTCTCCGAAACGACAGCGGAGTGGGGAGCGCTTAATGCTAGTACTTTTTTTTTACTGTTTTTTTGTGAATTGCGAGTCCCATCTAGCCCACCGCGGGGCCCAAAGCAAATAAGGCATGGCAGGAATTGCTTGTTTTGTTCCTCAGCGTGATTCGCGCTCTCCTATCGGGTTTGTCCTTCACTTCACAAATGTTATACAGCGCGCTAAAGCTAATGACGGGGGAGTTCGCGCAGGGAGATGATGGTCCAGGGGTCTACTTAAGGAATCCAGCTAGTCTTGAAAAGTACTACTGTCGTTTGGGGGAGTTTGAATCCAGTAAGCTTTGACTATGACTGTGATTTTCGTTTTCTGGGTTGTTTTTAAACCACATGCCATTCCATTATGTGTTTATTTATTGTCTTAAAGGTGCAGCGTGTAACTTTTCTGTTCCAGGGACCACCACTTGTTTGTATTTCTGAAAATGTTAGGCTATCGCTTCACAGTTTGGTTTTAAACCAGACCTATTATGCAAAATGGACTTTTCAGAGCTTTTAACCATGCAATAGTTGTTATATAGTTGTACAGCTCTCGAAGTTGTTTTTGGAGTGACTCGTGCATGTTTGAACGATCTTTAATCGCTTATTTTCAAGACGCCATTTAGCCGATCAACCCCCGTTTTCACCGCCACAGGAATACACAACGTCAGATCCCACTGAGCACTGCAGTTTTCTAACGCGGAACCAGCGGATTTGTTTCTTTTATTAAGTCGTTTTAGATGAATATCGTGATTTAAAACGTGCAAATTATAACATAATAATCCCCGGATGTTGTAGATTATAACTACAAAGCAGACACAGGCACAATATGGCTTCTTTAAACATATGTATCACCATGGAAACAAGTATGTGACACCACCCGATGCCGTAGAATCTGCTAAAATTCAAACTTTTGAAACATCTCGATTAGACTGCGACCTGAATGACCACGACTTTCAGTGAATGAATGAACACGGTCATCCTGAAATTGCTTTACGCTGAGCTATATATTAAGAAGTATAACAGCAGTATAAATACTTCACCGGTTTTCTCTTCATTTACAAAATATATTTCTGGATGGGCCAAGTCCATTAGTTGCCATGGGAACACAGTAGCGCTTTCTGCTATAGACGGTTGCTAAATAATTTGTTTTAAAAAATCGACTGGACACTTTTTATTCACTTTACATGAATGTGAATGTGATTTTGTCTGTCAACCTAATCCAAATAAACAAGTATGAAAGAACTTGAAAGGTATTGCATTGGTTTGAAGTCGCCTGCACGGAAAGTCCCGTATTTAAAAAAAAAAAAAAAACAGGAATGTGGTCTGAAAATCAACCCTCTGTCATAACTAACTCACGCGACAATCGTAAGTCGTTTCCCAGCCCTGGTATTAAACAGTGAGGGACTATGGCGGATGCTGTGACTTTGTTCATTTTTAGCTGTGTGCGATGTCGCCAGGTGTTTGTGTCTTGAGCGATCGCTAGCTGTGATCCCAGGTGCTAAAGCAGCTTAGCGCGTTAGCTGCAGTCACCCCCACATCAGGGCTTTGGAGTTTGTACCGTACGCAGCTCCCGACCCGCAACGCTAATTTGGGGTTAGGCTGCCAGTGGTTTAAGTAACTGGATTCACATGGGGGGACCTTATTTGACTCCTCAGCTGGGTCATTTTGTGCAGTTTATAGCCTATGGAGAACAGTGTATATAAGAAAACCGTTCAAGTTAAAGAATCAACCAGAGAAAAGAGTCCTCAGTGTGAAGTAAACAGGCCTAAGCAAATATGACCTTGACATGACAACGAGACGTGAACCTCGGCAGTATATGCAGTAAAATACGTTCTTTCCTAATATCTGCAAATACAAACCTTAAATCTCAGATCTGTCTAAAAAAAATATATTATTATGACTTGATTTATATTAGAGTTTAATATTTAAAGACCCTGCACCTGCATTTTGTTCATTTGAGCAAAAATGGTCCCAAGTACGCAGCTCTTGAGGTCAAAATATCTTAGTATAAAGCACTTTACTGTCCGATTAGGTAGAAATTAGGACGTGCACATTAGCATGCTAGTTGTTTTTAGCTTTACAGTCACGGCTGGTTTCTGAGGGTTGTGAAAAGCGCTTTTAAATTCATCACTGTGAGTAATTAGGATCCTCAGAATGCATAAGGTAAGTGAGGAAGGACTTTGGATCACTGCAAACTGTTTAAAATGAACTGTTTTTTCACGTTTTTCTTTCTACATTTCATTTTAGTATTTAAGTATTGTTAACGCAAATAGACAGGTGCATCGAATTATCACTGTATAAATTACAGACTGTGTAAAGAAGTGGACTAAGTGAGTGTGAACCCATAGCGTTCGTCTCCAGACAAACGAAGCTCATCGACGCTAACAGTTATAGTGGCCAATTTGGAGCCAAGTTCCATTTTTGGAATTCCGACCGCGAGTATCACAGCAACCAAAGAGCCAATCCGGAGTGAGGCTGTTGAAGGTAACGCCCCTTCTCGCCTGCACCGCTGGTTTAGCAGGGAGCGGGCACTTAGCAACGCTGTCAATCAAACCTGTTGCTAGGAAAAAGAAGGCGCCTGATTTGTCTGTTATAAATGTTCATATCTTGGTTTACGGACACAAAAGCAAAATAAAAACACCAGGATCACGTAGAGCGGGTTAAATATGAACATTTTAAGACCAAAATGACACCATTGGAGTTGATGGAGCCGGAAGCGTCCATGCTCACTTCCCATTTGGAACGCGGCGGCTAGCAGGTTAGCAATGCACATTTACTTATACAGTCTATGGGTACAGCGCTATAAATTCTACTTCCAGTTGAGCATATTCATTTAAAATAGCTGTAAGCCAAAATAAACGCAGGCCGATCTCTGTGGAACCAGCAAAAACCCACCCATGAGCTCGAACTGCTTATACAACAGAGCAGCTTATATTATTTATCAATATTTTTATCAATAGACGGTAAGACATCCAACGTCTTGAAGGAGCTGAGAAGGGGTCAAGAGGGGTGGACGGAAAATCTTTTAATCATAAATCATTCACAGACATTTAAAAACCGATGCTGTGATCAATGGTCGGACCATCAAACACTACAGGCTATAGAACCCATAAGAAATACACAAACTGGGAAATAAGACACGAGTGAAACTGTGTGAAAACTGCTGAGGTCGAACAGCGAGACCCGCAGACCTAAAACCTCCTCCACAAACAGCTCGTGTAAAACGCCCTCCGCAAAAATAAATATTCAACTTTTGACTGTAAAGGGTTTGAGTTTACTGCTTTAAATATGTGGTGTTATGTTATAGCTAAGATGCAGTTGGCAGATGTTGCATTCGTTTCATTTGGCAAAACAAAGGCATCCACATATATATGCATAATCCAGTCAATGTGATCTAATTTATACACATTTTTGTATGTTATAAATTGCAGTTACTCAAGGTTCAGGTTAGGTTATGACAGGATAATCACCCAGAAGTGTTTTCCAAATAAAATGTCTGGACTCTAGTTATAGTAAGTACAGTATAGTATGTTTTGATTAATGACTGAAAGAACAAGATGGCGGATACAAGCGGTCAAAATGAGTTTCGTCCGCAGGGTGGCTGGGCGCTCCCTTAGAGATAGGGTGAGGAGCTCGGTCACATGGGAGGAGCTCGGAGGAGAGCCGCTGGTTTCCTCCCTTAGAGATTGGGTGAGGAGCTCAGTCACACGGGAGGAGCTCGGAGCAGAGCCGCAGCTCCTCCACGTTGAGGTGGCTTGGGTATCGTTTCCGGATGCCTCCTGGACGCTTCCCTGGGGAGGTGTTCCGGGCGCGTCCCACCGGGAGGAGGCCTCGAAGAAGAAACTGGACACGCTGGAGGGGCTATGTCTCTCGGCTGGACTGGGAACGCCTTGGGGTGACACCGGAGGAGCTGGAGGACACGCCTGGGGTGAGGGAAGTCTGGGAGTCCCTGCTTAGACTTCTACTTCTCTGATAAATGGAAGAAAATGGATGGATGGATGTTTTGATTCCCCAACTAGTCTGGACGGTCTTCAGTGTTTACTCTCTGCTGGTGTCTCTAGTTGGACTCTTGATATAGTAAAGATGTGAAATACGTTACGTTACATGGCCATAATTGTATTTATTTCAAACCAATCCACTTTTAAATTTTCAATAAATTAAAAATAGATTAAAATATGTAAAGCTAAAAGTTCTAAAACAACTGAATGAATAAAATCAAATAAATAAAAGAAAACAGAGGACTACACAACTCACGCGGTGTTACGGTGGATTTTCCCTGACTGTGAATGCGATGCTCCCTGCCACACTGACCTCTGACCTCTGAGCCCTGCCACACTGACCTCTGACCTCTGAGCCCTGCTACTCTGACCTCTGAGCCCTGCCACACTGACCTCTGACCTCTGAGCCCTGCTACTCTGACCTCTGAGCCCTGCCACACTGACCTCTGACCTCTGAGCCCTGCTACTCTGACCTCTGAGCCCTGCCACACTGACCTTGGCATAGTGTGAGTGCGGGTTCATGTGAGACGGTGGAAAGAATCCGTAATAAAATGATGTTTAGGCTTTTGGACTTATTCGATGTGTGTTTTCTATATTTATAATTCGGTCAACACAATTACATCAAGGCCTACATGAAATATCAAATGTCCTTAAGTTTTTAAAGTAAAGCAAGTCCACAAAAGTCTTTAGCAAGTCTTTAGCTTTCCCTCAGTTCTGTATTGTCTTAAATGAATCAGGCACACAGTACAGTGACAAACACCTGGAGCAGTTTTCAGGTCATGTGTTTTTGCGCAAACCCACGTCAAACTGCGTCGCTTTGGTCAAAGTTATCGTAGTTTGTGTAACGGGACGATCTGCAAGTAACCCGCTCAAAGTACGTGCCAACACAATCAGCGTGTATACCGCTGATGCAAACACTTCAGGTTTGTGAAGTTGTAGTATATTGTTTTCCTGCTTTTGTACATTTACGAAGTCTCCCTGAAGATGTGAGACAGGCCTCGACTTTGACAATGTTTAAATCCAGGCTCCAAACGGTTCTGTTTAGCTGCCTGTGACTGAAAGGGTTTTATTCTG